>CAIGRF010195649.1:0-29192 GCA_903798235.1 Fraxinus ornus | reverse complement strand
ATCAATTTATCAAGTTTCAACCAACCACTACCATCAAGGAATACTTCCATTCTCATAGTCCATGACGGGAAGTTTGTACCGCTGAACCCTTCAACTGTTATGCTCTTCAAATTCGGGTGAGGTTGGAGGCCTTCGAGGACACTTTTATGGTTGATGTTGCCTTCCGAGACATTCTCATCATTGTCTGTTGTCCACCAAAAATGTAACATATATATCTTTGGCTTTCCAACCAAATTCGCCTTCTTTGCTTCTTCCATGCCGTTCACTAGTTCAAGACTATGTATAACCAGTTGGCCTGTAAGATTCTTCAAAAATCCTAGCTCTTCGATTCGGCAGCCTTCCTTGTCGCCCACTCTAAAAAATGGTAATGTTTGAAGACGAGACAATTTTCCGATTTTAGGCGGCATCTGGAAAGCTTTGTGAGAACTATAAAGGTAGAGATGTCTCAAATTACTTAAGTCGCATAGCCTTTTTGGAAGCCGTTGAAGGCCGTCGCAATACATAAACCTTAATGTTTGTAAATTGTAGAGCTTGCAAATCGAATCTGGCAAAGTTTTCATGTCATAATTTCCGGATGCATCAAGATATCTCAAATGTATCAACTTGCCAATCGAGGTTGGCAATTCTTCAATATGTGCAAACGGTAGCTTTAGAACATGAAGGTGCTTGAGCCATGGAAAAATTTTGTCAGGTAAGTTGTTCCTCAAAATGATCAACGTACGCAGATAACTTGTTGTCTCTTTTGTAACTCGTTTTTCATCTTTAAGTAATTTTGTAGCAAGGTATCTGACTTTAGGAATGTCATCAGCAATGTGATCCTCCGCATTAAAGCTTTCCAAATTTGAAACTGAGCAAGCGAGATCATGCACGAGATCATGCATCTTGGAGTATTTGATATTGCCATACTTATCTTTAACAGCCTCTTGCAGGAAAGAATTTTGCAACAGAATGTTGAAAAATGTATTGCCCAAACTTTCCATATTATTTTCTGAATTATCTAGAAGAAATCCTTCCGCCATCCAGAGTTGGATTAACTCTTCTTTCTCTATTCGTGAATCCTTGGCAAATAATGAACAATAGGCAAAACATTTTTTAAGTAAAGGAGAAGATAAACGATCAAAGCTTATCTTTAAGACTTGCTCTATACTATTCGGATTTGCTTCAAGATTTGAAAGCCCGATCTCTAGAACAGAATCCCACTCATCTACTTCCTTTCCTTGCAAAGTTCCGCCGACCGTATTTGCTGCTAATGGCAGACCTCTACATTTTCGAGCAATCTCCTTTCCAACTTTCTCAAATCGTTCTGGTACTTCTGCACCTCGAAAGGTCCTTGCTTTGATTATAGACCAACATTCATCATTTGATAATACTTTCAAGTTGTATGGATCTCTGTAAGATCTCACAACTGATGCCACACTTTGCTGACGTGTAGTCACCACGATGACATTTCCTCTACTGGGGTTAACTCCAGCCATAGTATTTTTGAAATCCTCCCAAGTTTCTCTATTTTCATTCCACAAATCATCAAGAACAAGCATGTATCTTTTGCCTTCCAATTTCTCTCGAAGCCTATCCACAACAGCTTGCCTGCTGGCTCCTTGAAAACTTTCTCCTAAGGACTCCAGAATCCTTTTAAAAAGCATCATCACATCAAAATTCTCAGAAACGCAAACCCAAATCCTAAGGGCAAAATGACTCTGTGTGTGCTGGTGATTGAAGACCGACCGAGCTAACGTCGTCTTGCCAAGCCCTCCCATTCCAACTATCGGAAGGACTGAAAGAACTTCATTGACAGGTCTAGTTATCTGCCGCACAACTTCTGATTCATCATTTTGTCTTCCAACGACAATCGGATCAACAGTTATGCTGTCAGTTTCCGGGGCCGGAGGCACAATGAGAGCATAATTCGTAACTCTCTGGAGGCCATAGGTATTAGCTTTCTCTTCGATCATTTTCAAGTCGACGTTGATGTCCTTGATCCTGCGAGCCATCCTCCATCGGAATGCCAGAGGGGGGGTAAAGGAAAAGAAGTTTAAGCATCCCTTTATCTTAGTCTGGTTTTGCATCTCCGCCATATGATGCATATTTTCATAGTTGATCTCATCCAAGACATGACCAGCATCGTAAGTAACATCCCGAAGGTTCTTGAGCCAGAGTTTGACAGCCTCATCGGTAACTTCGAGTTTCTCAGCATCTTGTAAGACACGATCCATCATTTTCAACGATCCGTCTAACTTTCTCAAGTCTTTCTTGAAATCCCGCACCAGACTCAAGTCTGGAGTGGCGAGATCAAGCAACTTCTGCAGTGTAACTTGAACCGGAGCACTAATCGCAGCATCCATATTCTTGCTTTGGAATAGTGTTGTGTGTGATTGATTGACTTTGGAGGGAGAAAAGAGAGAGATGCAGAATGCAAATGTTTGTGGATTTCCAATAATTAACAATGCTAATAGTAATTGCAGATGGAAAAATCAATGTTGTAATTATAGTGACAAAATATCACATGGTAACTGGGCCCTAAAGTTCCACAAATAGTCTTTTGTTTCAGGCTTGGCATAAATAATTGTGTCGGCTAGCTCTTCCTTCTAGTTAGGAGTTCAATGTTGGAAACTAATACGATAATTAAAACATCTTTTATGTATATATATATAATTTATTTGTGCTTAGATGATTTGGCGTTGATTATTTCCTCGTCTATGAATAGACAAGAGCAAAATCTAGTATTAGATGAGACGAATGAGAGAAAGCTTAAGCAATAGCTCTAGTAAGGCTAACTTCATTACAAGATCATGCGTAAAATTAGATTAGTAAGTACTAATCCAGTTACACAATAAAGATAAGTGAAAATACTAACAAGCAGAGTTAGGCATCGGGAGATTCGATTCAAGATCTTCAAGAACCAGATGCATCCCATTGGATTTTTAAGCAACAATTATATAAATAAATCAATAAAGATATAATTTTGAGTGTGAACTTACTTGTTATTAATAAATAAAAATTTAAAAAAAAAAAAAATTCACGTGAAATTAAAATCTCACATCTACTTTTCGTGAAAAAAATACTAATTGAAGTGGATGGTTTCTTCAAACAACATGTGACTGGATCAACTATTCAATCAAACGATATTGAACTTATATTGTTAATAATTTAAAACCCAAATTGTAGTTTATAGCAACCCTTCTTTCATATGAATAAAAAATATATGATAATTCAATCTTCTACAGCATCATTTAACAATATATACCAATTTATCCTATAATTGACCTCTTCTCATTGTCTAAATTCAAATTAATATTTACAAATTCCTTCGTTAATTGAAAATGTTATTACTCTAGGTTCTGTGTCCGAAAGAGAACCATTTTGCTGTACGTGGCAAACAAATGTGTTAGAAAAATATTTAATCAAAGTTTGCATAATTAATTAGTTGATATGTAAACCATACTTGTTAAAAGAAGTAATTAAAGTATTTAAGCGATTAAGAATTTTTAACCTTACATACTAAAATGTCGATTTTTTTTTCTTAGATCATAGAAATCGGACTATTTAACATTACTCGTGAAATTGTATACATCTATAATCAATTTAAACAGTATAATATCAATATAGATGAATCTTTTCTTGTTTTGTTCATCATGGATAATTAAGCTCCAAAAGAATGACACATACTGAGGATTTGGACGGACATTTCTAGATAGAGGTGGAATTCAGAACAATTAGTTTCGAGGAAAATATAGATCAATTCACTGAAGTTTATATGGTGGATAAAGAAGGTTTGAAAATGAATGATGATCATCAACGATACCATGACCAAAAAAAAAATGAATAATTCAAAAGGTAAAGGTTCAAAGTAATAGAAAGGGCTTGCTATCATTTTCTACAAGATGAGACATCCCAAAAGGAAATATCATCCTTTGAAGAATTTTCTAGGAACGTCATTACCACTTGCATGTAATCATAAATTACGCGTTTTAAAATCAATGGTCTCTACTCCCTACTTGAGCTTGACTTTGCCTGTTCTATGAGGCAATTTCTAGGAATGTCATTACCACTTGCATGAAATAAGAAATTATGCGTTTTGTAAGCAATGGTCCCTACTTGAGCTTGACTTCGCCTGATCTATGAGGCAATTTCTAGGAATCTCATTGCTACTTGCCAATAAATTAGTCATGAAAAGGAAAGTACTACTCCAATGTTTTAGACTTGAAAAGTCAATACTTCACAGTGAAGAAAATAGACAAAATATTTAATATTCCCATTAAATTAGGTCTAAAATGTTTCCTACTATTACTTATTGATAGATAGGCTACTTTTTTAATACCTACTAGTAAAACGCACGTGCTGTAGTATAATTGACTATATGATAGCGTAAATATGAAAAAAAAATTATTTGTCTTAAGCATTATTTACATTAAACTTAAATTACTTGAAATGATGATAGGTGACAAAAATGATATTAAGAGATTGGATTCAAAACTTNTTAAAACCCAAATTGTAGTTTATAGCAACCCTTCTTTCATATGAATAAAAAATATATGATAATTCAATCTTCTACAGCATCATTTAACAATATATACCAATTTATCCTATAATTGACCTCTTCTCATTGTCTAAATTCAAATTAATATTTACAAATTCCTTCGTTAATTGAAAATGTTATTACTCTAGGTTCTGTGTCCGAAAGAGAACCATTTTGCTGTACGTGGCAAACAAATGTGTTAGAAAAATATTTAATCAAAGTTTGCATAATTAATTAGTTGATATGTAAACCATACTTGTTAAAAGAAGTAATTAAAGTATTTAAGCGATTAAGAATTTTTAACCTTACATACTAAAATGTCGATTTTTTTTTCTTAGATCATAGAAATCGGACTATTTAACATTACTCGAGAAATTGTATACATCTATAATCAATTTAAACAGTATAATATCAATATAGATGAATCTTTTCTTGTTTTGTTCATCATGGATAATTAAGCTCCAAAAGAATGACACATACTGAGGATTTGGACGGACATTTCTAGATAGAGGTGGAATTCAGAACAATTAGTTTCGAGGAAAATATAGATCAATTCACTGAAGTTTATATGGTGGATAAAGAAGGTTTGAAAATGAATGATGATCATCAACGATACCATGACCAAAAAAAAAATGAATAATTCAAAAGGTAAAGGTTCAAAGTAATAGAAAGGGCTTGCTATCATTTTCTACAAGATGAGACATCCCAAAAGGAAATATCATCCTTTGAAGAATTTTCTAGGAACGTCATTACCACTTGCATGTAATCATAAATTACGCGTTTTAAAATCAATGGTCTCTACTCCCTACTTGAGCTTGACTTTGCCTGTTCTATGAGGCAATTTCTAGGAATGTCATTACCACTTGCATGAAATAAGAAATTATGCGTTTTGTAAGCAATGGTCCCTACTTGAGCTTGACTTCGCCTGATCTATGAGGCAATTTCTAGGAATCTCATTGCTACTTGCCAATAAATTAGTCATGAAAAGGAAAGTACTACTCCAATGTTTTAGACTTGAAAAGTCAATACTTCACAGTGAAGAAAATAGACAAAATATTTAATATTCCCATTAAATTAGGTCTAAAATGTTTCCTACTATTACTTATTGATAGATAGGCTACTTTTTTAATACCTACTAGTAAAACGCACGTGCTGTAGTATAATTGACTATATGATAGCGTAAATATGAAAAAAAAATTATTTGTCTTAAGCATTATTTACATTAAACTTAAAACACTTGAAATGATGATAGGTGACAAAAATAATATTAAGAGATTTGATTCAAAACTTTTTTTTTCTAGACTTTGCATTTGAAGGTCTCTCCGTTCTTTAAAAAAAAAAAAACAGGGCATAGATGATTATGTGTTGATGCCCAGTTAAAGAGATAATGAAGTTCAACATAGCCCTCTTTTTTCTACCTACTGAGGTAAGACATTATGTCTCCTTCATCTCGTGCTCATAAAATCTCCAATTAAATGTATTTGGTGCACCAATATTTAATTTTGTTAATCCTAAAAAATGTTGCCAACAGATGTCGGGCCCACTCGTGTATATACAAGCCAAATCCAACACGCTAGTGCCGATCAGCTATCAAGATAGCTTCAGAAATTGAACGTGGGAAGGGCTCAAAGACACGAGACTTTTTCGTTCGGACTCGGGCGATATAAACAGAACGCGATTGTATAAGAAACCAATCGATAAAGAACAAGATTTGTAAAAGAAATATCTTAGCGGATGAGAGAATAGTTTGGCTCCAAGTATTTAAAGTTTCATTAGCCTTTCATTGTTACATGGTGGGGGTATTTATAGCATTACAAATTAAATGGTGACCTTTAGATCAATTTACACGTGGCCTCATCTCCTCAATCAAGACATCAAATCATAGCCATCAAATTGACTCTACTAGCCTAACAAGGTATTAAATGTTCTTACATTGACAAGACATGACATAAGTATACTTTTCTCTGTCACATCAGTCATTCACATAAAGATCTTCATCATTAACACATCTGTACACGTGGACCATCACCAACTTCGGATCCTTAGAGCCTCGGAGTGGCAGGGCCTCGGCTACAGTGATGACTTCGGATAATAGGCCTCACATTGGGCCTCGGAAAGCCTGGAACTGTTTGAGTTGTGATGCCACGTGGTGGCTCTTTATATTTGGGTCGTAACAATAGTCCCCCAAGTCCATGTGTGATTATTTATGTCATGCGTGGACTTTAGTAGTGAAGTTTGTTAGTTGTTTGTTTCTTCTTCTTTCTTTTTTTTTTCTTTTTTTTTTTTTAGAGAATTGAAAAATAAGAATAATATGGTGACATTAGTCCCCCAGTCCACGTACAAATATTCATACTGGGCGTGGAATTTATGGTAACAGAATTGGTCGAGGCGGAAATCCTTTTGGAGTGGCGAGTTCATAACAGAATTGGCCGAGGCGGAATCCTTTTGGAGAGGCGAGTTCATAATAGAACTGGCCGAGGCGGAATCCTTTTGGAGCAGAGACGATTTCATAATAGAACTGGCCGAGACGGAATCCTTTTGGAGCATAGGTGAGTTCATAATAGAACTGGCCGAGGCGGAATCCTTTTGGAGAGGCGAGTTCATAATGGAACTGGCCCTTTAGAAAGTGAGTTCTGCAGGTGCTGGAGCAATGGGATTAACTGGTAAAGCGGATGTGAAACTTAATTGTCATGGATATTGGTGCATATGACTTGACAGTTTCGCGTGTTTTCAAGGTAGGCTGGCTACATCGAAACCATTCCCCAATACGCGTACGGCCATTTGCATTTAATGCACAATGATGTCTAATCATTAATGTGCACAATTTCAGGGAACACGCGCCTAGCCCCGCTATAGCAAGAACGCATAGATCTGGGAAGTTAGAAATATAGATCGTTTGAATTCTACGGCGTTCATCGATCGGAATATAGACGCTTTAGATCAACTGGGGTTTTATCCAACGGCCAAGATTGAACCCCTATTTCGTATAAAAGCCAAAGTCTCTGTCCTTCCTGCACTTTACCTTTGCGAAATATTCATTAAACCTCTCCAAGTCTTCTTGCTTTTAACGAATTCTCCGACCACCGTTTCCCAACGAGTCATCCGAATATTTGTTACCTTAGGTATTTCCCAGTTAGAAGAGAGGATTTTTCAACTTTTATAAGATTTTTGTGCTTTTCTATTATTTCTTTTATTTATCATGTCCGTCGAAACGTCTATGGCCATTAAGTGGTTAGGCATGTGGAGGAGTCTGTGTCGGGGGCCTCGAATGAGTGGTATAGTATGACGGAGGAGCCTATAAATTACGAGGCGAGTTGGGGGCAACAAAAATTCCATCTTGCATCACTCCTTCCAAATTAGCTGAGCTTAGGGAAACTTACTGCATACCCCATTACGCAGAGTTGATAGCTCCTGAGCCTCACGAGCGAGCCTGTTTTCCGAGGTTAGGATGTGTAGCCTTTAGTGAACACCTGCTTGAAGACGGTGTGCGTCTGCCTCTGCACCCCTCTTTTAGAGCGGTGTTGAGGACCTTCATGTTATCCCATACCCAGATTTTTCCAAACGAGTAGAGCTAGGTAGTGGGGGCATATTTCTTGTGGAATGAGGTCTCTTTAGGCGAGGACATGCTTTTACATGTCTTTGAAACCATGTTTCACGCTAGAGTTGTAGAAAAAGATGACTCTAAGGGGTGGTATTACATCACCCATTGGGGATCCTACTCACCCTTTGTAGTTGGGGTCGACACTTCTATCAAGGGATAGAAAGAGTCCTAGTTCTAGGTTAGAGGCAGGTGGTAACTGGTTGAGGGAGATGTCGTCCCAGCTTGTACTGTGCCGACCCAGTACTACGAAGCCTGTGAGTGTTGTCTCATGGTTTTGATGCTTATGTTGAGTGTATCGATGCTAACTCCTCCATTTGTGCATTTGCAGATCCCAGTACTAGATACGAGCTTTCTGAAGCTGAGTGGGGTGTTATTGAGGATATTTACAAACGATCTACGAGGCTCCAGAGCTTCGCCCATCTTTTGGAAAGAAAGCAGTATTTCATTGACTTGGACTGATGGCTCCCAATGGCAAGAAGTCATGGTGGCAATTTCGATGGTTTATTTAGCTTTAATGATTTGTAACTTTAGCCTTTGACATTTGCAGATAAATTTGCCAAGAAGAAGTATCCTCTACCAGATATGGCTAGTATTATGTGGGCCACTGCCACAGCTAGTGCTAAGGCTCTGAAGCCATCTTCCTCCGAAGCTAAACAAGTAAAGGTGAAGCTTGAGCGCCTCAGTAAGAATAAGATCGGAGAGGGGGTCAGGGAAGAGGCCCTGAAGGAGGCCAAAAAGGGGGCTCCTAAAGAAGATCAGCCTAAGGCTGACAGGGGGAAGGGGGTGGCAGAGGAACCTCAGAAGAAGAGAAAACTGCCCCAAACAAGTGGGTCTTCTGCAAACTTCGGGACCTCTATATCCCAAGATGAAAGGAGAGCCTCCAAGCAGCTAAAGCTTCTACAATCCTCAATCGATGCTGCTAGGGGGGTACTGGTTCGGAAGGCTAGTGGGGAGGCTAAGAAAGAGACGCTACCCTCTGAGGCTACCAAGAAGGCCCCAGTTGAAAGAACCCCAGGGAAGTCTGGGAACTTCCTGGGAGGTAGGGACTATAAAATAGCCCCCGCGGTGGTTGAGATGCTGCCTCCAGACAAGGGATGCCACCGAAGCATTCCATAAATTCTGGAATGAGAGGTGGCAGAATTACGTGGCTACCTGTGACACCGTAGACTTCACAGCCACTTTGGTGAGCCAAACTGCCAGGGCCTTTAGCGCGGCTCTTGAGTGACAAACAGTGATGTCTAATATTCAGCAGAGGAACAGAGCCTCATTTGATAAGGTTAACACAGTAGAGGCCGAGTTGAAGAATGTGAAGGCAGAGGCTGCCGAGTTGAGGGCCCAAAAGGTGGTGGATGAGACCAAGCTGGAATCTGCTCTCTCTGATATTGAGGCCCTAAAGAAAGAGGTTCACGAGTCTCAGGGTGAGGTGGTCGCGTTAACTAAAAATATTGAAATATCCAACAACCACCAGAAGGTCACTGCTGAGGCCCTGGAGAAAGTGAACTTAGAGCTTACTGGATGCAAGGACTCCAACAAGTTCGTGGAGGAGCAAATTAAGTGGTATACCTCAGAAGTGAAGAAATACGAGGCCGATGTTCTTGAAGCGGGCGAGATCGTGGTGAAGAACTACATTGCTAACTTACATCTCACCAAAGAGTATCATCGCTTCGCCCTTTACTGGAGGAGGGTCGCCTATAATGAGATGATAGAGAGGGCTGATGAACTTTATCCTAAGGTGGACGTCTCTGAACTTAAAGTGGAATTTCTTGATGACGAATTTCCTCAAACCCCAGCTAAGGAAGGCGAGGTTGTCGAAGTGGACGACAAGAATGAAGACCCTTAAGCTCCACAAGTCCTTCCAGCTGAGGCTTCTACTGATGAGGCTCAAGTCTCCGCCGATGCTTCTGCCAATGAGGCCCAAGCTCCCCCACCTCCTAGCTCCAAGTAGTAAAAAAAAAATTGTACCGTCTTAGGTGTTTATGTAATCACTTCTATTAATGAATGAAATTCATATTATTTTCTCTTTGCTGTTTTCTTACCAAGTAATTGCGCTTCAAAAATGTACTTGCCAAAATAAGTCATAAAACATGTAATATGAGCCTTTGCCTGGGTGAATTTCCATAGTTAAATGGGGCTCCAACTCGGGGTTTCTACTTAAAATGTGTTGAACATTAGACGGACCGTTTGGACTTAGTAATGTTCTATTTTGAAAAACTTAAGACATCTTAACTATAGCTAGTCAACTGGATTTATGAGGCACTTCTGAATCTTTGGATGTTCCTGTAATCAAATCAGACTTGTTGCGCGCTTTGGAGTCCAGCAAGCCTGTTCCTTGAAATCCAAACTCTCCTCCGAGGCTCCCACACTTCCGTGCTTGGAGGATGGTTCTTCCAAGTAAAGGCTTCTCCCTTGGCATTCAGCCTCGCCAAAAGGAGGTATGTGTTGTACGTTTCGGAGTTAAGCGAAGCGGTTTCTTTTCTGAAATCCAACCTCTCCTCCAAAGCTCCCACACTTCCATTTTCTTAACATAAAGCATTTATTTATTTACAAAGGCCGGGAAGAACTTCCAGCTACAGATTACATTTACTGATAGTACATTCTTAGATGTTCTACGTTCCATGGATGGGGTTGGACTTTGCCATCCATGTCTCTGATCCAGTAGGTGCCAGGTCGGATTTCTTTTTCGATGCCGTATGGACCTCCCGGATTGGCCCTAAGGTGCCCACCCCTGGTTCCTTCGAAGATAAAAATACCCTGCGAAGCACCAGTTCATTTATCCGAAAGGGTATTTTCTTCACCTTAGTATTGTAGTACCGGGTCATTTTCCTTTGGTAGGCAATCAGCCTTTGCTGGGAGTCATCTCTTTTCTCCTCGAGGAAATTAAGCTCGCATCTCCTGAACTCATCATTCGATATCTCATCGAAGCTTAGCCTTCGAGGAGAGGGCAATCCTACATGCACTGGGCTCATAGCCTCAGCACCATAAGTCATTGAGAAAGGGGTTTCACTGGTTGGCGTCCTGCTTGCGGTTCGGATAGCCCATAACACCTGGGATAGTTCATCCACCCAGGCTCCTTCAGTTGTGTCAAATTTCTTCTTCAGAGTGTACTTTATGGTTTTGTTTATAACTTCGACCTGGCCATTGGCCTGGGGTGATGGGGGTGGAAAAATGCTTCTTAATCCCTAGCTCTTCGCAAAGGTCCCTAACCTTCTTGTTGTCGAATTGTTTTCCATTGTCTGAAACAATTGAGTGGGGAATACCGAACCGACATATTATGTTTTTCTACAAGAATTTTGAGGTATTGGCTTTACTGATCTTTGCTAGGGGCTCGGCCTCTACCCACTTAGTGAAGTAATCAATAGCAACAATGGCGAAGTCGGCACCTCCTCTACCCTTTGGTAATGAGCCAATAAGGTCCACACCCCATTTGCTAAAGGGCCAGGGGCTAGACATTGTGGTAAGCTCCTAGGAGGGTCATCTTTGGATGTGGGAGAAACGTTGGCATGTGTTACATTTGCGAACAAATTGGAGGGCATCCTTTTTCAAAGTGGGCCATTAGTACCCTTGCCTGAGTACCTTCCTCGCCAAAGCGAGCCCTCCAGAGTGGTTTCCACAAACTCCTTCGTGGATCTCCAGGAGCACATAATCAGCATCCTCTCCTCCTATGCATCGGAGGAGAGGCGAAGAGAACCCTCGCTTGTAAAGAACATGATCAACCAACATAAAATAGGCAGACCTTCTTCTTAGCTTGTAAACTTCTTCTTTGTTGTCTGGTAAGGTTTGGTCCTTGAGGTAGGATATGAGAGGCTCCATCCAGGTTGGGGTTCCTTCGACCTACATCACCTCTTCTTTGGAAGTGGATGGCCTTAAAAAGTGCTCTATCGGTACAACTGTCAATAGCTTTAAATCATTGCTACTTGCTAAATTGGATAAGTCCGCGTGCGCATTCTCCGCGCGAGGGATTTGACTTAACTCAAATTTTTCAAAAGAGGGAAGCAAGTTCATCACCAATTTGAGGTAGGCTGGCATGGCTTTGTCGCGAGCCACAAAGCTGCCATTCACTTGACCTACAACAAGTTGGGAATCACTATTGATGAGCAGCCTCTTTACTTGCATTTCCTTGGCCAGCCTTAGTCCAGCAAGGAGGGCCTCGTACTCAGCTACATTGTTGGTGGCTTTGAATCCTAACCGTACAGCACTGTTCAATTTGTACCCTTCTGGGCTTACCGGCACCACCCTGCACTTGAGCCCATATCACCAGAAGAGCTATCTACGAATAGGTTCCAGGTGAGAGGCAAAGGGGATTCTGTTCCTTCGTGCACTTCTGGGATATTGGTAAATTCAGCCACAAAGTCTGCAAAGGCCTAGCCCTTGATGGTTGTTCGTCCTTTAAAGATCTTATAATCGATTACCATTCTAGCTTTTCCTCTTTTAATTTCACTATGGTTTCTAACCATAAATGTTGGATTATTATATGGAATGGTTGATTCTCTTATTACTCCTAATTGTAAGAGTTCTTTAATTTTGTATTTCAAATTCTTTTTTATCTTTTTCGCCATAAGGAAATTGTTTTCCTGAAATCTTAGTATCTGGGTATTTCAATTTAATGGTTGCCATAGGTTTATCTTTATCCCATTTGGGTAAGGTGTGTTCATGATAACATTCTTTTAGTTCCCATTTAATTTTTTCTAATTCTTCTTCTAAATTTTCAATTCTTAACACTGGAATATTTTTTTTTTGATTAATTTCTGTATAACATCCACCACGATTACCTGCAGAACTCTGATGTCTAGGTTTGTCGTGAATTGGTTGATGTGCAATTCCAATGGCTTTATATTTTTTTTGTGTTTTAATTTTGTGATCACAAGGTGTAGTAAATTCAAAACTATCTTTATATTCTGTAAATGAGCTATATGTGTAGATAAAATTTTCTTCTAAAAGAATATCACATCCTATTTTATCTATTGCATATATTTGTGGAATAAAACAATCTCTATTTTCTATAATTAAGGAATATTTTTTACAAAATCTCTATAGATTTCTACAATATCACTGGTTGTTTGACCATAAGTTGTTTTCTTATAGTCTCTTTTATAATAATGTTATGGGAACAAATATCTTTTGCAAATACCTGATCTAGTATCAAGATAGCATGAAATTTTATCATACAACAGTTTGGTAAATTGAGAGTTATCTCAATATATGAGCTAAGTATACTAGTTTTGATTGATCTGATTCCTTTTATCATATAAATTGATTCTTTATTTTTATTAATTTTAGGAAGCATTTTTGTTTTCCTTCTATAGTTATTTGTAAAGTATTTTTTTGGATATAGAATGGTGAGACTTTCTCAAGAAAGTTCATTCCAAGTAATATTGGACTAGTATATTTTCCTTTTCTATAATCTTTATGAATTTTAAGATTTAGTTTAAATTGTTCTCCTTCTATATTTGTAAAACTTAGTTCTAGATTAACAAATGTTTTAATTTCGTATTTAATTCCATGATAATCTGTAAGAGTTATTTCTTGTGGTAAGTTTTCTTCTAGTAAATGATCAACTAAATCTACTCTTATATGACTGGTACTAGCTCTTGTATTAACAAGGGCTATGATTTCTTCGTAGTTATTTTGATTATTTATGTATTCTGTTAAAATAAGGAAATTATCTTCCTCACATTTTCTAAGGTCAATATCAATGTTATTTTTAGACATTGTTGGGTAGTTTCTACTTGTAGATATTCTGTTAGAGTTTGAGAGTTCTCTAGTAGTAATACTTCTTTCTATTCTTTTACTAGCCATTCTGGCTACAAGTTGTCCAAAGGTATTCAAGGTGACTAATCCTTGATTTTCTACATTATTGTCTATTCTTCTATATTGCTGATGAAAATCTAGAAATATATCTTGTGGTAAGGAAATGTTATTATTACTTAACATTCTCGATGGTATAAATTGTGCTAAGTCTCTAAAGCCTTCATGTATTTGTATAAAATCTCTTGAGATTTTATTGATTTCTTTTTGGTGTGTAATAGTAAAGGCATATAAAGCTTTACAATTTAAAGTTGCAACTTTACTTCTTGGTGGCATAATTAATCTATCAATTCTATGATATAGATTTAATCTCATACTTAAGTTTTCATCTAATAAAGACATGGCAAATCCAATTCTTATAGTAAATATAATTTTCTTATATACTAGATTTCCAGAGACAACTCCTAATAGGGTAGGGCATCCACAGGATCATGAAGTATTCTGTTATCCATTAAATACATTTGTATGGGAATATCCATTCATTTTCTAAAGTATCCTTTAACCATAATTTGGATTCCTCCGATTACAATATTTTTTAATCTTTCTCTAGTGGATCTATTTATTTTTGTTAATTCTCTATTAACTCATTCTCTAGTCATTAGAGGTATAGTAGTATTGTCTATAACAATTTTCGATATTAATAGGTACTTCATCATATTTAACAATGTATATAGTTTTGTTAAACCAAGATAATATTGATCTTACAAAAACATCTTTATCTTTTAAAGATATTTGTTTTTCTTTTATGGCTCCATATCTTTCTTCATCAAACACAACTGTTTGTGAAATTCCTTCTTCATTATTTAAGTTAGTCTCAATAGTATCTATAATTTCTTGATTCATGTAAATTTGCTCAAATTCAGGTTCTTCAATTTCTTCTATATCTAGCTCATAGATTGAGTCGGTTTCAGATAATTTGTCTAAGTCTTCTATTATCTCATAATCTGAGTCGGATTCTATTTCTTTCATTAATCTAATAGTTTTAACATTTTCTCTTCTATTTTTGTTATGACAGTTTGTCATATTTCATTACATGTGAAACATTTACATTTTTTTATAAATTTTTTCTTTAAATTTCTTCTGAGGTTTCTTATATTGGTTATATTCTTTTTTTCCATGTTTTTTCTTCTTAAAATATTTCTTATGACTTTTAAATCCTTTATCTTTCTTCCAAAGTTTAAGATATTTCATAAATTTCTTTTTATAATATGGTTTCCTAGATGGTTGGTAACAACCAAATTGTGGTACTACTGCTATTTCTCCATAACAACGTAGACTTGCTTTCTTACCATGTTTCCTAAATAAGTGTTGATATATAGATTTTTTGCACCATTCAGATATTTTTCTTTTAGCGAATGAAGTTCTCATTCCTAAGGTATTAGCTTTGCGTAAGGTATGAGCTTTGTGGTTATGATCTTCTCATTCTATTTTATTCCAATAATTTTGGTAATCTTCAAATAATTTCTGACCCCATGGCCAATGTAGTTTAAGGAAATACCTATTTAGTAATTTTTTATCTTCTTCGGATAGATTCCATTTTTTTATGGATTTAGATGCTTTTATATATATCTTTTCGAATTTCTTAGTATATTCGTTTGATTCACACATATCACAGATTTTTAGTAGTTCCATTTCTCTTTCTGCTTATAAGGCTTCTTGAGTAATCATATCTATTTTAGTTTCTGGTATAACTTCTTCCAAGAGTAAATGTCTAAAGAAAATTTCCATTCATTTTAAAATGTCTTTAAAGTTTTCAGCTTCTAAGCTTTCATTACAGTCAATAGTAGTTGTATATTTTTCTCCATATTTAATTTTATTTTTAGTTTCTTCAGAAATCCTTCCCCAGATATCTGAAGTAATTCCTCTAAAGGTGCGGACTAAAAAGTTATAATCTTGAGTTGTATTCCATTTATGAAAAGCAACAGCTAAATCAATAGCTTTTGCCCACGAGTCAATAATTTCACTTTTATTATTACTATAATCAACATCTAGCCATATTCCTGTTGTAGGAATTGGTTTAGTAAATAATTTAAATTGATTATTATCTCTCAGGTGTATGGATTTGGTTGTAACCTTCTCGTTCTTCTGTTATTCCATATTCTTTTATCCATTCTAAATCAGATTCGACTCGAGTCAAATATGTAGTAATATTAGTTCTACTTGTTTCTTCTACTAACGGTTAAGTTACAACTTGTTGATTTGAAGGTGGAGTATCAATTTCAGTAGTTTCTTCTTTGGTTGGAGGATAATTCATATAAATATTTTCAGTTTGAATAGCCAATTGTTCTAAACTTTGTTTATAGGTTTCTAATTCTTCTCCAGTAGCTTCAAAGAATCTTGTTTCTAATTCTTCTAGATCATAAGCCGGTAAAGGTGTCTCGATTGATACATAAGAATCCCTTTTAAATTTTGATTCTTTAAATTTCGATTCAATTTGTTTATATAGGATTTTTGGTCCTATTTTAATATTTTCATTAACAATTTCTAAATTAGATTCGATATTTTTTATATGAGTTATAACATCTTGATTTATAACATCTGTTGTTTCTAAAGGTTGAGCATAATTATCATATTGTTCTAAGAATTGATTTATTATAATATCTTCTTCTTCTTATTCGGAAAATTCATCTACTAAAATTTGTAATCCTTTATTTTTTATTTCTGCTAATTGTTGATGGCTATTTACTTGTTTTATTTATTCACTTAGAGATTTATATTTAATACTTAAATTTGTTGCTAATTCTTGCAATTTAATTCGATTAGTATTATTTAATATTATAATATTTTGTAATTCTTCTAAACTAATTTTATCTTTTTTATTCATTTTATAAGTTCAAAAATTTTCTTCAATTTCGTTACTAGACTCTAATACCAATTTCTAGTTAAAAAAGTGGAAAATAATTAAAACATAAGGTTAAGGGTATGATAGACAATATACTCATAAAGTGACAAAACTATGTCAAAGTAGTGGTAAATGGTGATGTACAAATAGCTTAATTAAAAGAAAATAGACAGTCTTTAATATTCCCACTAAATTAGGTCTAAAATGTTTCCTATTATTACTTATTGATAGATAGGCTACTTTTTTAATACCTAAAATAATACTTCATTAGAGACAAGTACGAAAACCTATTGAGTGACAGCCTATTTTCCTAAGTCTTCATTTTAAAATACCTTACTAAATTATTTCCTGAGCCACAAGAATATTTCCGCGGATTAACCACACGGTAATTCCACCTTGATTGAGTAAAAACAATTTTCGGTAATAATATACTTAAATCAAAATTTGGGAGCTTTATTACAATTTTATCAGGTTCTTAGTGGAGGTTCTCCAACGCTCATGCCAGTGTCAAACGAGGAATCTAAACATCGTTCAATACGACAATTATTTGAATACACTTTAAAATAAGGGATATTTTTAAAAATGTCCATTTTTATGGGTGTGAATTGAAAAATGTCATTTTCTTATAATTCTTGAAAAAATGTTCAAATTTGATACCAAATTGTCTATTTTACCCTTAATGAGATAATTAATTTATTTTGTATTTTTCTCTCTCAATTTAACACATATTTCAAGAAAGAGCACCATATTTGTAGCTATTACCAATTTAAGTTCATTTGTTAACATTTTTAATTAAATATTAACCAATTATTGTAGAAAAATTGAAGAAACAAAGAAGTATATGATTCCAACTTTGAAGGCTTCATTTGATTTCAAGTCAACAAATTTAATCTCCTCCAAATTTGAAGTTGATTCGGCTCTCATTATTTCTTGGTAGAATGTATTTTTCTTTGAAATCATATTTTTATTGATAAGTTTAGGGTTTAGTAGTTGTTGTTATATATTTGATTTCATTGAATTGGATTATCCAAACAAGTAGTAGATATTTGTTGTAACACCATTCTTCAATCACTCAGGTAGATAATAATTTCAGGTACTTCTGTATTGAGAATGCCATTAATTGTGAAATTAATTCTTTTCAAAAATGGTGGTTGAAGTTGAAGAAGATGATAAATGCATTATGTTGAAGTGAATCTCGTCATGTCATTCTCGACATTTTATAAACGTCAAGAATGATAGTTTAAATGTAATTATTGAATTTTCATATGTCGAAAATAACATTAAACACTAAACAAACTTAGGGAACATTTTGTGTACAGCGTTTCGCGTATTGCATGTGGCTAACATCTTCGTTTTCGGTATTCGTTATTAGCTAATAATGTTTTTGTTTATGACATGCAGATATGGGAGATGTTATGAGATTAATTGTATAGTACGGTGGTACATTCGTCAACATGGACGACACGGGGAAGTGGCTAGGGGACCAAACAATATCAATTGTTATTCGACGTGATATTAGATATGAAGAGCTTGTACAAACATTATTTGAGGTTGAGAGGTTGACCAGAGCATGAAAATGTGGCCGATGTGGGAGGTCTGGACATAACAGGCAACCATGTAAGACCTCGACACCCACAACTGTAACACGTGCTCTTGAATGACATTGTGTTTTTTATCGTGAAATGTTGCTCAAATGGATTATCAGTGTTTTGAAGTAGATTTTTTGATGCATTACATGCATTCTATCTTTATTGTTTCCAATTGTAATGTTCTACGTGTATTAATCGGTTGGGTTTCCTTTTACTACTTCATGCTTTGAATTTTCATATTGAAGCCCATTGTATTGTTGTATGGTTGAACTGTACGTGTTTTCCAATTCATTTTTCTCGACATTTCATGCATTTCTCGACACTTGAAAAGTTATTATCGATATTTGTATTCGGATCATCTCGACACTTGACATTTCAACTGTCTAGAACGACAATTCGTCATCAACAGGAGATTTCTCTACATTTAATATGATATCCTCGACATTTGATATGTCATTCTCAACAATAGATGCCTGCCAATCTCAACACCTGATATTTCAACTGTCAGGAACGACATTTCGAAAATGTACACATAATGTGAGACTAGAACAACATCCATGCAACTGAATGACAAGAGTATCGGGATGTATCCCTACATTCCGGTCTCGACAATTGAATACTCCTTCAATAATTAGTGTCAACCCAACCTTGTAACGATCGTTACGGTTGTCACATTTGAGGAAAACCTTCTCTAGATCGCTACAAGTAATTTGGTCTGTATTGTAAACAGTTTGTCCCGTAGTCGATTTTTCTCAAGGATTTTTCAGAAGCAAGCCCTTTAGGTAAGTCCCAGCACTTCAAGCCAGTAATAATGCGAGCTCCGGCAGACCGAATCTTGCAAGCCGTTGGTTTACCTTGAACCAAGCCTCGAAGCGTTTTCGACAAATAACAAATATATTTACCATTTCATGAATTAATTGGGCAGATAGTTTGAGATCGGGCAGCTTTGCAACATGGCCTATACAGCTTTCCTCAAACATATTTGTTTGTTGTTCATCAAACTTGTTGAGGACAATTGTTATGTACTTCGTGTTGCTTACTTGTGAAATTTGGCCAGGAACGCGCTCTTCCTCTGAAATTTTATAGCGGTGTGAGGAAGNAATGAGAGATTAAAGGAGAAGGAAAAATGTTTATAAAAGTTTCTTAATATAACCAAAATGGGTATCGATTTTAACTTCCATACAGAGATGTGGATGCATTGTCTATATAAATAATATAGTAATATTAGGATACTATAAAAATGGAGTACATGAATCGACAACAAGCTAATATCAAATTCTGAGAAAGGTTATCATCAACGAGTTAGGACAAAATTAAATAACACAATGTCAAATTATATTTTAGAATGGTTAAAAATACCACATCTTAAAATAGTTGGAGCACATCGAAATGATTAGTTATCAAAAGTCCAAAACTTTCACTGGCCAAACGCTATTCAAAGATCAGCCTATGAGACAAAGATCCAATATTATAACATTCCCAAGCTTTTTAAGTTACACTCAGTTTAGAGATAAAGTTGTTTTAGAGTTCAAGTTGACCAGGATAGCACAAAATCTGTCATGTAGAGAAAAACTAAATAGTAAACATTGGCTGTTACTCATAAATTACTTTTAGCAATATTATAAAAACAAGGGTGAGCCTAATGTTGCAAAAAAGATCCATAACCTTGAGACCAGAACATTCCTTAACTCAAGATAACATGAAACGAATACATACTATTGAGACTCATGAAAATTGAAGCAGATTTATTGCAGCATATCAAACAAAAATTGGACTATTACTAACAATCATAATCTATATGTAGATTCAAATACATTGCAGTGCTCCAACTTGCTTTTGAACAATGCAGGAGAGCGCAAAAAGTCCAATAAGGCTTACCAAACTTGCTAGACTTTTTTTTTTTTTTTTTTTCGTGCAAGCAAGTGTTTCAATTACTTCATTCACAAACTGCAGTAGCTCTTTTTTCCCCTTCCTTGGTCAGTGATGATGAGTTCTTTATGCAGGGATGCCAGTTATGCAGGGGTTCTCAAGCGTATTGATGTGAAATAACGCATAAACCTCTAATCAGTTTCTATAGAAGCAAACTAGCAATTCAGTTATTCATAACCTGTATAAATTTGGGCTTATTTGAATACCTAAATCCTAGTACCATTTGTATCTTCAAAAAAGTGGCAATTTTTACTATTGAATTAACCAAATAACACATATACTTTCTGAAAGGGAATTTCATCTTGATCAACATGGCATTTGGTAAGGTGAGACTCGTTTTATGCTCTGTCTAAGAATTTCCCTCTCTAATCTCATAGTAAAAGCTCTCCTTCAAGCTAGTTATCCAAGGCAACCATGGCTATTTACTGCAGGCACTGATTCGGTTATCAGGCTCTATTGTCACTAAGAAATGTCATATTGGAAGGCAAATAAAAATTACGTACAATCACATTAATAAAATCATAAATTAGATATAGAAAAGAGATACAATCTTACATATAGGGAATGGAGGATGGGGAAGCGACGTCAGTGGCTCTCAGTAACACAATCTCACAGATAGAGAACGGAGGAGAAGGAAGCGGCGACGACGGTCTCGATGGCAGGCGTATGTGAAAATCCTTCAAAACCCTAGAAGGAAAGAAGGGTTAGAAAAGATTTTGGTTCATGGTCCCATTGGATGAAAAGTGAGGTATGAATTGACATTGTACTTTTTTCAAATAATAGTATATGTTATTTGTCAAAATTTTATTAGTCAACACAATTTTTTAATACTATAAATCTTTTGTATTTAGTGTGGAATTAAAAAGTATTAACAAGGGCATTTTGGTCTAAATTATTGCAAAATGGACATTAAAAATTTTTAGGACGTTTTTGCAAATGACCATGTGAAAGTAGACATTTATTGTAATTTTCACTTAAAATAATTATGCTTCTCTGATTGTTTTTTTCATAATAATTGATTTTCAGAGCATTGAAATGGGCCCCACTACTGTCATTTTGATTGAAACTTTCCATCACTTTACATGCCCACAATAGTAGACTAATTCAAATGTAATTGCATTTTGTTCCAAATGCCTTTTTCCCCTTTATCGTTGGCCAAATATAGAATCAAATGGTGTGGCAGTGTTGTTTGTTGCTTTTAGCGCCCGGCCCCATTATTCAAGAATAATAATTTTTTTAAAAAATATGTGATTAAAAAAAATTTTGAATTTACATATAATATTATTTTATAAAAAATATATAATATTCTCGTTTACCTAATTTTGGGTATCTCCTTGCAGGAATTTTACAAATACCCCTTTAATATTTTTAATAATGTTCGTTGGAGGCTTCATAGTCCCGAGCGTGTAAAGTTAGATGGAAGACAACATAGAAAATCTCATTCTACTATGTCAAGTTTATAGGGACATTACATTCGGATATTTACAATTGATACAATAAAGCCCATACATGTCTTTCATTCTTTCAAAAAAAAATAAAAAATCATACTCATTGTCTGTCAATCAAATATTCACATAATAAAATATTTTTACATATAAATTTAAAATTTTTCTATACTTTTTAACCACACATTCTTCTAAAATTCACTATTCAAAATAACATTTTTTTTCTATAAAAATGCCCACAGACATGCTAAATTATTTCATGAGCCATAAGAATATTTCTGTGGATTAACCACACTGTGATTCCATCTTAATTGAGTGAAAACAATTTTCGGTAATAAGGTACTTAAATCAAAATTTGGGAGCTTTATTACAATTTTGGAGAATCCCTTTGGGGGAAAAGGGGAGAGAGAATATGTTTTTGTGAGAGATATTATTTGTGACCCACCTCATTTTTGTCCCTTAGTTAATGTTTGTATACGTAATTGGGAGGTGATTTGTATTTTGGTGGTGGAAGCGGCATATTATCAAGGTTCGGAGGCTAAAATAACCGGAAGTGGCGAGCTGCTTTGTATCCAGCCATGACCTCCATCTCCGGAACTTGGTCGCTGCAGGTAAGAAGGCATGGTGAAATAAGCTTTGCTGATAGGCTTTACTAACATTAGTAGTTAATGTGAAAGAAGCACGTTGAGGCTGTAGTAAAATTCTCAGTTAACTGTTAATTAATTGTTTGTTGGTGATTGTTCGTTAATAGTTTAGTTTTGGGGTTTTCTGTGACAATCTAGTAAAATTGTTAATTGTTAGTTAATTGTTAACTAATTGTTAATTGTTAGTTAATTGTTAACTAATTGTTAATTGTTAGTTAATAGTTAATTATAGGGTATTAATGTAAGGCTTTAGTAAAATTGTTAAGTGTTAGTGAATTGTTAATTAATTGTTAAATCATAGTTAATAGTTAATTATCGGCTCTTTCTCTGAGGGTTTAGTGAAATTCTTAATTGTTAGGTAATCGTTAATTCATTGTTAATGGTTAGTTAATAGTTAATTATTGGCTTTTCTGTGAGGCTGTAGTGAAAATTGGTAGGTAATGTTTGTTGATTGTTAATTAAATGTTCATTGTTAGTTACCACTCTGCTATTGGGTTTTATGTGAGGCTGTAGTGAAATTCTTAATTGTTAGTTAATTTTTCATTGTTAGTTAATCATATCATTCACTAAATATACTTTTTTTTGCAGGATCAGCCAAATATGGGAGATGTTTTGTTCGTCGATTCCGAAAATGAGAATGTGGAAGAGAATGTGTTTCCAAATTCACAAGGTACGTGTGTATTTTAATCCCCCCAATGACAATTGACCACTAATCATCTATTAATACCTTCAATTCACATGGCAGGACATGCGAACCCATACAGCAATCCATATTTACGACATCATCGTGACTCCAGTTAAATGGAGGGGAACTCGTGGCATAGGAGTGATTGAGCCGTTTTGTTTTCTTTGCTTAATCATTTTGCTCTCCTAGTTGGATATTAATTATCAAGGTGTAATGTTAGTAGCAAGTTCAATTTTAGGGTTTGTTTTGTTATCTTGTATGGTCTTAGAATTTTATTTACTGTTGTGTTTATTACTGTTCAGACAACCCAATTATGTATACAAACATTAATTAAGGCAAACAAAAGTGGAACATTTTCTTAAGTCCCTATTGTTGATGATAATTTTAGTGCCAGAATTCTAAAAGATAACTACCCTAGCATTAAGCAAACTGATAAAAACCACATTTCACGAAATTCAAAGTTACCAATTGACTACACTAAACTAGTCGACCAATTTCAAATTTACAAAATCCTTCTACTAACAACACATGACTAGTTCACCGTAAACAACTAATCAAGCTCGGCGGACCGTTACATTCATGGTCACAGTAATCAATAGCTCTTCTTCGTTATTAAGCCGAACTTGAGATTGGAACTTTCGTGACATATCTTCAACTTCTTCATCCGCTAGCGATTTAGGCCTAGTACCGCTAGATTCACCATTTACTTCTCCATCTTTGCACCAATCCCAAAAGCAACACTTCACGCTGCAACATTTGAAGAATTTTCCTTTGTAAACAGTGTCCTTTTCAACCTCGAAAAACTTCTAAAATCCATGCGCATAAAGTGGACATCGACGTTTTATCGGGCAATCACTAAAGAACTGTCCAACACTCCTGCAACCGTGACAAACTCCGGAGTTCTTTCCTGACATTTTGTGTTCCTGAATCAAACCAAATTACATTTATGCCTACCATAAACTTTAGCCAAAAACTTCAGCATCTAAGGTAAATGGTAAACAACAATTTAACATATAAGTTACTGAATGGTTGAGGCAATTTAACATATAAGTTACTGCAACATGCATATACTTAGATTGAGGCAATTTAACTTACAAGTTTCTTAGATTGCTTCTTCCACACTCTCAGCGTCATATATTCAAATAGATTGAGGCTATGTATTGAATTTTGGACTTGGCCTTAACTGTGCCAAGCCACTTTGATTATTATTATTATTGTCTATTGACGTGAAGCATTATTGGATACCCACTATGCTTTCAGGTTCATGCCTTTTGAATCCATTCGTCGTACAATTTATTCCTTACAATCCGTTCAAGTCAATCTTCAACGTTCTAAAACTTCCAATTTATAATGAATTTAAACATTGGGACATTACTTACAAGTCAGCAGTGTGTTTCTGTGGGAGAAAATCTACGATAAATGTTAAAACTTAAAGAGTCAGCATCTAACTTCAACTGAAAAGAGAAGAAGTTTTGCCTCTACGTTAGAAACAGAGACGGAAGAGTGCCATTTACATGCCAAAAATTTTAGCTCATCTAGCTCACCACAAACTCAAAAATCAGCATCTAACTTAAACTTCAAAACCCAAACCTTCAGATGGATGGAATTCGAGTACACAAAATGGAAAATTTATACATTTTCGAAACAAACAGTAAGGCGTAGAAACTACCTGGTGAAGGAAACAAAGTGGAGAAAGTCCTCCAAGCTGATTAATACAAAAATCGATCACGATGTTCTGGTTTTGGTTTCGCCTTTGATTTGGGAGAAATGCGGAGAGACAGAGAGACCGGAGTTTCACGCCATTTCAATTTTTTTTTTGGTGGATTGAGACCGTCACTGGAGTCTTACAGCTGCCGGAGGTTGGGTTGATGCCGGAGGTGATAGAGTTCAATGGCCGATGGAAGGTTCGGATTTTGGGATGAAGGTTTCCAATTGATTTGGGGGAAAAAGAACGGGGAAATGAGGAAAGAGAGAAGGGAGGTGGGTTTTGCTCTTTTTCAAATTTTTTTTTTTTAAGATCTGGACACGTCACTTTGTAAGGCAACTTTGTCAATAGCCTTTGTACGAGTAGCGCGATTGATAGAATCAAATGGTGTGGCAGAGTGTTGGTTTGTTGCTTTTGGCGCCCGGCCCCATTATTCAAGAATAATATTTTTTTGAAAAATATATGATTAAAAAAAATTAACTTACATGTAATATTATTTTATTAAAAAATATATAATTGATAAAAAAAATCAATTATAATTTAATGGGAAATAATGGGACCAAACGGGGGCTTAATTAAGAGGGATAGTCATGTTATGTTACTAGAAATTTGGATGGTAAAATAGTTAGATAAATCACTCCTAACTTGCTACATCTAGTCAAACAATCACAGTAGTGTGTCTTTTTAGTCAAGAACAAAGTTACTTTAACGTAAAAATGTTAACAAATACTTTGACAGAACGAATGTTGGCAAGATATAATTGGATAAAAAAATTAACTGATATTATGGTAATGATTATGTCAACCATTATGTTACTCTAGCTTGATTATTTATTTTATTATGAAAATTTTGACCACTTCTACCAAAATACGATAAAATTGTTTATAAAAGTCACACCAGACGTAGGCAAATGACAAAAGTGGGCCTAATTCAACGATCCAAAATTTAAATATTTCTTAATACAAGTCAACAGGACAAGCGCAAGTGGTAATTACATAAAACCAGGTCTTTTCTTTCACCTTTTAAAAAATCAGGTTTTCATGTTTTTTTTTTTTCATTTATCAGGTTTTTAATCTTTTAAAAAAAAAAAGGTTTTTTATCATTTTAATTAAATAATTAATCCTTTATAACCCTAATTTATCAATTCATCCCCCACACCCTCACATCATTTCTCTCTCTCCCTCCCTGCCTTCTCCTCCTCCATTTCTCTCTCTCCCTCCCTGCCGGAGCGCCCCTGCCGGTTCACAGCAGCGTCGACGCTGCGAGAATCGCTGATGTGAATCGTACAGCAGTCGAACGCTGCTGTGAGATTCAGGTAGGTTTGTTGCAAACCTTGATTGTTAAATTGACTCCTTTGTGTCCTCGAATTTTTTGTTAGATCGGCGGGGGATCTGCTGTTGAAGTTGAGTTCCGAACTTGATTGTTAAACTGACTCCTTTGTGTCCTCGAATTTGTTGTTGGATCGGCGGGGATCCTCCTTCTTGCCCTGGGTGTGGGGCGGATCTGTGTGTGTGGATGTTGTTGGTGAAGGATCTGTGTGTTGGCGGATCTGTTGGTGGTGGTTTGGGCTAATTAGTGGTGGTTTGGGTGGTGGTTGTTGTTGGTGTTATTATTGGTGGATGGTTGTGGCGGTGGAGGTGGTAGCGGTGGCAGGGATGTGACGAAGAATGTCTGTGACCAACTAGTTGGTCGATTTGTGACCAATGTTGGTGGTGGGTTTGGATCGGGGGACGATGTGTTTGGNAACTATATGGTTCTCTGTGACTTTGAAATTGATAATCTGTAACTAAAATAGGAATCTGTGACCAACAAATATGAAAATACGGGACATGTGACATATAATTTTTTTGATCTGTGAGCAATAAAATATTCTGTAACCTATAAAATTTTAGATGTGTGACCTCGAAATAATCCGTGATCTACAAAATTTTTGATCTGTGATCGATGAAAAAACTATGACCTATAAAATTTTAGATCTGTGACCTCGAAATTATCCGTGACCTACGAATTTTTTGATCTATGACCGGAGAATAGTCACCGAAGTGGTCGTCGGTCGCCGGAGAAGTCGCCGGAGCATTTGGTGAGGTGAGATGAGGTGAGGTGGGATGGGGTAGGGTGCGGTGGGTTAATTATATTATATTTCAATTAAATATTTAATTTAATATAATAATTATGCAATATAATTAATTAATTCATGAAAAACCTGATTTCTACAATTCTAAACTTTGGTGCCTAATTTTTGATTTTTTGATAGATAAAGCCCGAGTTGTGAATTTTCCCCCAAGCACAATTATGTTAATTTGTAATTTTGAATATTGCCAATATCCCTGTCATCCACCACCGAGCTCACTACCGAATTCTGGCATTGTTGCAACTACATCTCAAGCATCACAACTATTGCCTATAACAAACATGAACAATTACGTGCATTTATTTGTTCCAAACATTATTTTGGTGCACATTTTTGTCATTTCGGATGGAATATAAGTAAAATTTGGAAAACTATATTTATAAATTTAAATTTGTAAGTACCGAGTGAAATTTATCGCAAAGTCTTGTAAACTAGTGTGATTTATCCCAGATATTAGTTATGTGAAGGAGCTATTTCAATTTACTTTTATTATGGATAATTTTCTTGATATTATAAATTGATATTACAATAAAATTGATTTTTCATTTTGGATCACTTACACATAGGAGGTGGTTAGATATTAGTCATAATTTATCTATTATTTCTTTAAGACCTACAACTTATAACACTTAAACATATTAAAATTTTGTCAATCATACAATTAGGCCCGTTTGATAAACATGATTCCATTTTCCAACTTTTGCATCTGTTCAATAATAAAAAATTTCTCGAAAATTTTTTCCTCCTATACACCCCACGCGCCACTTTTCCTTGAATTGAAGAAATTTCTTTTCCATTTGGTTTTGTGGTTTTTCATTTTACAGGTTTGTATTATTATTTTTTTTGGCAATTGAAAAAAATTCTAAACAGAATGATTTTTTTATCATTTTTATTGACAATTTTCATGCAAAACAAATCCAAACAAATGATATTCGGTATGGTAATTTTTTTTATTTTTTTCAAACGAGTGATATCCGGTATGGTAATTTTTTATTTTTTTTTTAAAATTGGCAATTGGAACAAATTCTAGATCCAATGGTAAAAGAAATTATCACTTTAATGGATAATTTTCATGAAAAATAAAGTCAAACGGACACCAAAATTTCAACATTTTCTAGTTGAAAATTATATCATTTAAACACAATTAATTACAATTCTCAGTAAAACAAATTTTAGGCAATTCAATTTCCTGAATTCATTTTCTTGCCACTCATTTTCCACATTCGCAATTAAACGGACCTTTATTATCTCTTAGAGAATATAAAAGACATTTTCATGTTTGAAAAATCACATTAAGCTTTCATATTTTAATTTTAAGTATCACATACATAATCGGGCCACTTTTTGAGACATGTATTCTAAAACAAGACTGATATATTTAAAATGTCATTATCAAAAAAAAAATTAAAAAAATAAAAAAGATTAGAAATTGAAGTCAATGTGACTTTTTAAAGTTGTAATATTGCAATAGTAGTATTTTTACCGCCTCAATTTGTAATAGTTTCTTGATTGACATGTTACCAATCAGTGTGTGGCCGACCAACGGTTGACTACTTACAGAGGTATTCAAGAATTTGATGAATTGATATAGGGAAAATTGCATCCTAAGCGCACAATCTATTGTTCTACTCGTGTAAGTCGGCAACGGGCAACTTTCTTTATAACCTGTACAATTAGTTGTCAACGACAAAAATCGTTTAAACATTCAATAAATTGTCCAGTAGTCCACATGAAATACATGTGTCACTTTGTTATTTGATTCATTAATGTAGCAATTTTTTATTATCACATGTATCAAATAACAAAGAGACACATTATACAACATAGAGCGATTACCAATAATTTTCACTATGAATGGAATTATTTGAAAAAAATATAATATTGAAAAAATATTGATTTGGTCATATTTCATTCTGTTCAGTGTAAATATACTATTAAGACATCAATCATGAATTAAGAAATTGAAAGTATTATCGAACTTAAACATTAGAATATTTTGTAGAAGCATCAACAATTACTAAGAATGCATAAACTCATGCTTAAAGTATTGTTTGTCATACATTGATACTAATATAGATGGGAAATTATTGAAAATAGCCAAAATTCAACCACACCCTTTTCAAAATACCCTTTGACTATTCAAAGGTAATAAACTACCAAAGATACCCTCAAATATAGAATTTGCATCTAAAGTCATCATAATGTAAGGAAAATAACATTTGAGTCCTAAAAGATTTATTTTTATCCTAAAATCATTATATTTTAAAACCAAATTAACTATGACTAGTAATAATTATAAA
>CAIGRF010195644.1:0-12035 GCA_903798235.1 Fraxinus ornus | reverse complement strand
GCAATTGCTTCATCTAATAAACTCGCTCTTGCATAAGTTTTAATTGCAACGTCAAATACTGAATCCTGACACTTGCAGGAGTCCTCTTTCATTCTATAAATTACTTCTTTCATCTCAGCCACTCATCCTAACCTTCCTATGATGTCAATCATAGCAGCATATACAGGACTGTTATGGAGGTAATTTGGGTATCTTTTTTTTGCTTCACCAAAGATCCCCAAAGTCTTTAGCGGGTTTTTCTGCTTTCGTAGCTGTGACAGATGAGTAGGTGTCAGATGCCTTAGCCATCTGATACTCATGGGTTCAACGCCTTCAAAAAAGAGAGAGAAAAACCAGATCAGATAAATGTAAGAAATTTGGGTTTTGATTCCCAGATTTGCAGATTTGGGGTGGGGTGGGGTGGAGGTGAGGGCGCGTGGGGGTGGATGGGGAGGAAGAAAGTGGAAAGAGGTTTTTAATTTTAATTATTTGATTTTGATTATTTTATTATTAAAAAATGTGAAATTACTATTTTAACCTTTTAAAATCAGTCAAAATTGATGGTTAAAGTCAATTATTTGGTCAACTAAGGGTTAAATTAACAGAAATCATCTATTTGCACTTCAACTGCGATATTTTAAAAGGTTTGGTACCATTGGTGGCACAAATGAAAGGTTTGGACAAAGTCTGCTACTTAATGAAAGGTTTAGTACCGCGACTGAAATTATCCTTGTTATCTATTAGAAGTTCCATCATGTTATTCAAATAAATTGTACAGTGTAAACTGTTATACAAAATTTTCTTATTGGACACGCTTATAATTTTAGGCTACAAATTGCTGATTATTGTTAATACATATTAGTTCATGTAAATTCATATATAAATTTATAGCATACATACATATATTGTAAAGAAAACAATAATTTCGGAACCACTTTTTTGTAGCTAAAATCGATAATCGAATTAGAGCCGTAGGGGTCTATATTTTAAGACTAAGATCAGACTAGACCACTTTGTTCAACCCAAACTAAAAAAACTAATTTGTTTTGATTCTTGTACGATTAGTGTAATTCCAAATAAAATTTCCCACCCCTTATTCAAGAAAAGTTCATTCGTTTTTGTCCTTCCTTCGTTTTTCTAATACTTCGATAATATCTTCCTGGGTGAATTTGTATAAGATGTTATAGACTGCAAATCAAATGCATCGGAAAAAACGAATATGTTGTATATTTTCCTATTTCAGCTTGAATGTTTCTTTCTCCTCGATGAATCACTTGAAGACCATCAGAGCTGACCCCTATATTTTGAGCGCCTTACGCCAACTTCAAATATGGGGTCCATATGAATATTAAGCTCTTGTTTGATAGAGATTAAAATCAGATTTTAGCAAATTTTGATAAAAATTGATGGAATGTATGTTTGAAAACGGTGAGTCCTATAAAATTTGCGATTAAACTTAATTGTTGACTTTGGCTTAAAAATAATTAAATACAATTAAAAAACAATAAGCATAATTAGGAAAATTGGAACACAAAATACAAGATTTAAATTCCTGCACAAGTTTAAAAAAGGAAAAAAGGAATAAAAAGTGGATTAGAAAAATTCCAAACCAAATTACATAACAAATAAATAAGTATTAGTTTAATTAAAACATTAATCATACAATGACATTGAAAAGCTGGAAAAAAAATGGACAAATAAAACGAATTGTAAGAATCTAGAAAGAGAAATGAATACAAGTGCCTTTAGCAACAACTCAAGTGTAAAACCCAACATGAGAGTATTAGAAAAAGTAATGATCGTAAATTTTGAAGAGAGAAAAGTGACATTTTATTTCTTATTAAGAAAAAGAAAAAGGAAAATGATGGCTGAGAAAATTAATGGTCAAATTAATTATATAAAAAAAAGTAATAGAAGTGATACATTTATGTGATAAGATTTTTTGTTTTTCTTCAATCAAACAATTAAACTTACATAATTTGAAACCCTCGTCAAATCGGGGCCATAGGCGATTGCCAACACTGCCAATAGTCAAGGTTGGCCCTGAAGACCACGTCTAGATTTTTGGCAACAGGTGTTTTTTAAAGCCCTTAGCCATGTTTGGTTGAGTGGAATGGAGAAAAAAAAGCTCAAAATCTTATTCATTAAGTTGTCTCATCCAATCCATTACTGTGTACCAAACACATCTTAAAATTCTTGGGGGCATCAACAGAAGGTAGCTGCTCATCATCCTCTTCCTCCCAATATGTTTCAAATATCTCCACGACCTTTTTATGCATATTCATTTGCATAAATTTGTGCTCATCACTCTTCAGTTCCATAATTGTATAATAACCATGCGACATGTGCCTAATAAAGTGGTAATCATTATTATTAAATCCAAGTTTACATCTAAAACACAATTAAAATGTTTAATATATATGAAGAGTATATAAGTGAAATAATCCAAATCAAGTTTCTCCATAGTGGGAATAACACGAAGCTGCAGCCCAGCTTAAGCAATCACACAAGCATTGTTAGGTTTCCAAGAAAATACCTAAGCAATCACACCATATTATCTATAATATATTAAATATCACAATGAATCGTTTTTTTTTATATATATATAATTATAGCCTACTACAATTCAATTATTTCAATAATATCTTAGTTTTCGTTTTATTCAATATGTATTTAATTTACAAATTGTAATAAATACTATAATTAATTTTCAATTAATTAACATTCACCTTCCTTAATTTAATGAATATTAGTTAGAATTTCATATTCACATTCACTCCCCGTTATTAATTATTAATTAATTAACGTTAACGTTCATTTAATTAATGTTAATTAGAATTTCACATTCAATAACGCAGTTTATTATTTACATCCATATATGCTAATTAGCATTCACTTTCACTTAATTGGAAATTAAATTATATTCATTTCACATAAATAATTTAGCATTCGTTGTCATGTATATATTTATTCGTATTAATTCTAAATTAATTAATATTCACGTTAATTATCTATCGTACTCTTCATTCATCTCCATTTATGCATTTAGTTGTAATTCTAATACTCACGTTCAAGTATACATTTTACTATTTACATGCATGTATAATAATTAACATTTATTTTTAGTGGCATGCATTTCTCTCATATTTAGATTAAAAGGGTAAATGGATGATCAAATATTACTTTCACAACACTTATAAAATACTTCAAAATAACGTGGAACACACGTTCAACTCTAACTAGTTATAACAATTGTTACATCATTTCATACAGTTTTTCTCCCTACTGTCATTACTCATTAGAATGGAATTAATGAATTTATCAACCATTTTGTTGAATTATTCAATATTGTACATATATAAGCCTCTGTTTGATTTTGTTAAAAACTATATATATATATTTTTTTTTTGTAGATTTTTATAAAATTTGATGAATTGTATAATTTGAAAATTAATAAAAATTATGAGTGTCATGAAACAGTTCAATTTTTTTTTTGAAACAACTTGTATGGAGAACCCTAAAATTATATCTGACCAGAAAAGTCTTTTATGCCATAAAATAAGGGCATAGTATGAAAGAGTAGCGTGCATTGGGCTGTACAAGCAATCTTGTAGTTGATTGGATTTTGTAATTTCCTCTAGTCTTTAATACACACTTAATTACATATGTTAATCAAAAACTGGAAGAAGAAATAAGGCGATATATGTAGTGAAACTTCATATGCGTATTTTCTCTCTATTATCTCTTAAAGCAAAAGGAATCACAGTACCAAATATATACAAGACAAAGCCGATAAAGAAATGACAGCTCACCTAACAAACTAACAGAAAATAAAGAAGGAGAACTCGTGGAAAGAGAAATAAGATAAAAGTAAAATAAAATAAATGATAATTCAACATCCCCCCCTCAAGTGACAATTGGTGGAGGTCAGCCAATCCCATTTTGGAAACTAAGTGATGGAACTGAGGAGCTGCTAATGCTTTGGTGAATATGTCTTCAACTTGTTGAGCGAAAGGAATATGTTGAGGCAAAACGAATCTTTCCTTAAATTTATTTCTAACAATATGGCAATCAATTTCCAAGTGCTTAGTTCTTTCATGAAAAACTGGGTTAGCACAAATATGTAGGGCGGATTTATTGTCACGCCATAAAGGGATAGGTAAAGGTATAGGAATGGCAAAGTCTTTCACTATATAATTGATCCATGTGACTTCACATATAGTTGTTGCCAAACTTCTGTATTCAGCCTCAGCTGTGGATCGAGAAACTCTGGTCTGTTTCTTGGCTTTCCTTGAAATCAGTGTGTCTCCAAGATAGATACAAAAGCCAGTGAGAGACCTTCTAGTATCACTGCAAGAAGCCCAGTCAGCATCAGAGTATGCTGTTAAGGTGAAATTCTGTTCTACTGGAAAGTGAAGGCCTAGTAAAGGACATCCTTTCAAATATCGTAACAAATGAATTGCAGTGTCCCAATGAATTTGGTAAGGACTATGAACAAATTGACTTAACTATTGTATGCCATAGATAATGTCCGGTCTGGTCAGGTTTAAGTATAGATGTCTTCCCATCAGTCTTCTATATCTTTCTGGATCTGGAAAAGGAGGACTGGAGTTTTGTGAAAGTTTTGTACCTTTTGGAATTGGAATTGAAACTGATCTTGCACCAATGAGCCCAACATCTTTAATGATGTCCAGAATGTATTTTCTCTGGTTAACATATGTCCCCTTTTCACCTCTAGCAATCTCAAGTCCTAGAAAATATTTTGCAGCTCCAATATCTTTGATGGTAAATTGAGACTGCAGATATTTCTTGACTGATATAATGTCAGATTCAGAGTTCCAGAGATTAAGCTATCATCCACATAAATAAGGAGAAATAAACTGTGATCGGATGAATGCTTAAGAAGTAAACAATGGTCATGGTTGGACTGAATAAACCCATACTCTGTGAGCTTAAGACTGAGTTCGGTATTCCATAGTCTCGAGGCATGTTTCAATCCATATAAGCTTCTTCTCAGTCTGCAGACTTTGTTTGCCGTTGCTGTGGTATATCCCGGAGGCGGCTGCATATAAACCTCTTCATCAAGGTATCCATGCAAGAAAGCATTGTTGATATCAAGTTGATGGAGAGGCCAAGAACTGGCTGAGGCTATTGCAATAAAAATCATGACTGTGACAAGCTTTGCAACAGGTGAAAAACAATAAAAAAAAATCAATTCCTTCTAATTGATTGTAGCCTTTTGCCACTAATCTTGGCTTAAGCCTATCCACACTTCCATCCAGTGTTAGTTAACTTTGTATAACCATTTGCATCCAATATCTTTCTTCCCTTGAGGTAAATCAGTGAGTTCCCATGTTTTATTTGATTCTAGTGCTCCCAGCTCCTCATTCATAGCATGTATCCAACTTTTATCTTTACATGCTTGATGGTAAGAACTTGGTTCTTGAATCTTTAACACATTAGCCAGGTATGTCACATATGTATGGTATAGGTTTGGTGAAATTGTGTAAGGATATGTAGGTGGTGTGAATTGTGAAATAAGTTTTGTTTGGTTGAAATAGTGATTGGCAGTTGGAACAATTGAATTTTCAGTTACATTAGTAATGTAATCTTCCATCCATGTTGGTCTGGCCTTTTGCCCGGTACTTTGTCTAAGGGTTAAAGGCTCAGATGTTATATTTTCTGGAGATTCAGGAAAGGGAACTTGGACGAGTGGAATAGTGTTATGATTAGTGGAGGAAGAATCAGCAGTGGCTTCATCAGATAATGTGTCTGTGGTTGTGTTTTGTAAAGGCTCATCATTTTGATTATCAAAGGGAAAATAGAGGGCATTATGGTTAGATCATCATCATAAAATTCAGGGTATGGAACAACTGGATGGGATTTATCAATAATAGGATTTGTGTATGATTTGAAAGGAAAGTAATTTTCATAAAAGGCAATGTCTCTTGAAATTTGAACTTGTTTAGTGGATAAATTGTAGACTTTGTAAGCCTTTTGTCCAGGGCTATAACCTATAAATACACACTTATATCCTCTTGATTCAAATTAGTCTTTGTGAGGTTTGGTATTGGTTATGTAACAAAGGCAGCCAAAAGTTTAAAGGGAAGAAAAATCTGGTTTAGTGTTGTATTGGGTCTCAAAAGGGGTCTTCCAATTTAACACTGAACTGAGAATTCTGTTTATAATGTGTGTGGCCATTAGTATAGAGTGTGACCAGAAATATCGCGGTAAATGAGCTTGGAACATGAGGGATCTGACCATTTGGAGTAAATGCCCGTGTTTTCTTTTTACAATTCCATTTTGTTGTGGAGTGTAGACACATGATTTTTGGTGAAGAATTCCTAAAGTTTGGAGCAAGGTTTGGCATTCATTTCCAGTAAATTCACTTCCATTGTCTGTTCTAATGACTTTGACATCCTTTTTGAACTGGTTTTTAATCATTTTGAAGAAGACTTCTAAGGTCTTAACAGTCTGAGATTTGTGAATAAGCATGAAGGTCCATGTGGCTCTACTGTAGTCATCCACGATGGTGAGCATAAAAGGTGTTCTAGTCAGGGTGTGTTGTCTATAGGGGCCCCATATGTCAATGTGCAACAATTCAAAGGTGGTTTTTGAGTGAATTTGCGAGTTTTGAAACGGAAGTCTGTTTTGTTTTGCTTTGTGACAAATATCGCAGGGTTCTACATTCTTAACGGTAGAAGCGTTGCAAAGCTGTTTAAGGAAGCTGAGATGTTGTAAGCATTGAAATGAAGCATGACCAAGTTTAATATGCCAATCAACAAGATTCTCCCTTATCAGTAAAAGGAATTTTATTTTTAGAATTCAAATTCTCAGTAGATAGAAGATTACAAATATTCATTCTCCTATAACAATTTCCAACTCCACTATTCAGGAAACTATGGCCATCAAGTATGTATAACTTTCCATTCAATTTTCCAACCGCCAATGTCCTATCACTCTTCAGGTCCTACATCAAGCAATATGTAGGATAGAAGATAAATTTAATTTGTGCAGTTTGGCAGAGTTTAGGGACAGATAGTAAAGTAAGCTTAAAAGTAGGTACGTGAAGAACATCAGTTAAAATGATTTTGTGGTTCATGGCAATGTTTCCAATGTGTTTGACAGCTTTGATAGAACCATCAGGTAGCAAAATAGAGGTAGGCTGTGTGACTGGTTCTAGGTTGGTCATTTGTGTGAATTTGTGCATATGTGATTACTAGCACCAGTGTCAACAATCCAAGTTCCATATTTCAGTTCATCAAGTGAAGTAAAAGCAAAATGTTGAGTGTACATACCAGAATAATCCTTGAGACTTACAAAATTCACTTGATCTTCATTATCAGTGAGCTTCTTTCCATTCAGCATTTTCATCAACTCTTGTGGAACAATGGCATCAATATTGGAAGAGGATGATGTATCCTTTGAAGTCACAGTAGCAAAACCATCTTCAAAATCAAGGGGTGAATTATCCATTTTCATCACATTGTTTGCAGCATTTCTCCAGCTAGGATCCTTTGTCCTTTGATCTTTCTTGTACCAATCTGGTAAACCAATAAGTCTGAAACATCCTTCCTTTGAATGTCCACTCATACCACAGTGGTCACAATACATTAGCTCCTTATCATAATTGCCATTTCTTCTGTTAATTCCCCTTCCTACAGCATTGTTTCCTCTACCAAAAGCAGATCTACCTGTCCAAATTCCTCGCCCAAATCCATTTCTTCCACGTCCATCATTCTTAGTATTAACTCCCCTGACAATCATCGCAGTGTTATCATTAGTTTCAGGATACAACATATGCACTTTTCTTTGTTTCTCCACCCTTAGAACCATGGAATAGGCTCTATTCACCGAGTAAAGGCTCCATCACAAGAACTTGACTTCTGACATTGTCATATGTATCATTTAGGCCCATCAAAAATTGCATAAGTTTGTTGAAAGAAGTTGAATCAGAAACTTCCTTTGCAGCTCCACATGTACAAACTAGTGATGGTATAAGACAAGCGATTTCATCCCATAATTTTTTAAGATTGGTAAAATATTTCTCCATTGTCTTTGATCCTTGTGTCATGCTACTGATCTCTCTCTGCAACTGGTAAAATAATGGCCCATTGCATTCACCATATCTCTCATTTAATTCATCCCATAAATCCTTTGCCGATGTCGTGTAAATAAATGCTTCCACAATTTCCTTCGAGGTTGAATTTAATATCCAAGATCTAACCATACAGTCTACCCTATTCCATTGATCAAAATTTGGAGATTCACTATCTGGTTTCTCACATTTCCCATTTATGAAGCCCAACTTTAATTTCGCACCTAATGCTATTTTAATGGACCTGTTCCAGCTGAGATAGTTTTTACCTGTCAATGGTGAAGTTACAATGATCATTCCTGGATGATCCGAACTCTGCAAATCCAATGGGTCTCCATTGGAATACTCCTTTGCTGTTGCTTCCTGTTCAACCGCCTGAGGGATTTGTATATCATCATTTTGATCGTTGTTGTTTGCCATCTTCTTGCTGATACATTTATCACTTCAAAAATTTGTGGGTGCGAGATGATTTTTGTCTCTGATACCATAATAATAAACTAGAAGAAGAAATAAGGCGATATGTGCAGTGAAACTTCATCTGCGTATTTTCTCTCTATTATCTCTTAAAGCAAAAGGAATCACAGTACCAAATATATACAAGACAAAGCCAATAAAGAAATGACAGCTCACCTAACAAACTAACAGAAAATAAAGAAGGAGAACACGTGGAAAGAGAAATAAGATAAAAGTAAAATAAAATAAATGATAATTCAACATATGTAAACTCGTATAACAAATTAAAACGCAACATCTTCTACTAATATTCTTTCATCCATTCCGGAGTATATACATCAATCATGAAACCATTTTGAAAAAGTCTTTGGACAATTTTTATCAAAATGTATAAACCATGAGTAATTTGAAGGTCTAAAAACTGGATCGTTTGCTTAGGCCTTGACATAATCCTTGTGATTAAATCATAAGGACAATATGGTTCGGAATATCTTTTATGATTAAAGACGTTTTGATTCCAATTTAAAATTGTTTACTCTTGAAGAATTTTTACTTTTGAAAAAGCTATTGTTTTTTTCTCCCTCATTTGGAGTATGGGTAATTTATTGGATAAATTCGTAAAAAAAATCTTGTTCTCTTTAAGCCCTTGTTTGACGTCCATTATTTTCAAAATATATTCTTTTCATTTCTTTGCAACTATACATTATTTAAGAAAATAATATTACATGCAAATTCAAAATATTTACTTTTTTTTTTTATCATACATTTTCTATCAATTTACTATTTTAAAATACATTCCTACCAAAAAAAAGTGGGGCTCTAGCATGTGTTTGAGCCCCATTTTTTGTTGATAACTCATTTTGTAATAGTGAATTTTTTAAAAATGTGTGGTTAAAAAGTAAGAATTTTTTTTACATTTAAGTGTAAAATATTTTATTGTGAAAATGTATAGTTGAAAATGAGTTTGAGAAAAATGAATTTTAAGATAATGGAGATCAAATATGGGCTAATTATTCTTTTTGTTAAACTACTTTAATCCAATCAGAAGCAAGATGACAAGTTTTTATAAACACTGAGAAATTCTACCATATTCAGATTTCTAAATAAAGTTCAAGTCAAGTCACCATCTTTTGGATTGTTCTAAAAAAAAGAAAAAAAAAATATTGGGATAATTTTACTATTTAAGCCCACGTGAGTGTTGTCGTAGTCATTTAGCGTTTAAATAAATATTTTTGTTAATAGGGGGCATAGGTGCCAAAATTATAAAAGACTGAGAACATGGATGTTACACTTACGAAAAGGTAAGGACCCCCCGTTAGAATTTACCCTAAATATTTCACCTTTCTTTTTTTTTTTCGAAAAAGAGAAGGAAGAAAATACACACACACAGAGGAAGATGTATTTTGTACGCGATATTTACCTGATAAAATTAGACGCCATAGTGAATATATCCAGTCCATCATTTCTCACATTTTAACTGATATACTCCAACAACTTATTTAGTGATAGGAAGGGAAAGAACAGATCGCAACTCACAACTGTGCGAGCAGTCTATTGGCTCTTTATTACAGGACATGTCCTTTTTAAGAATATCGCTTTCAAAGAATTCTTTCCAAACATATTAGTCAAGGGTGGATTTAGGGAGGCTATCTAAAAACAGAATTAATTGTAAAAAAAAAAAGGAAGTGAGAATTACATGCTATCAGAATTTTAGAGATCACATTTCAAAAATTAGATTTAAAATTTATTTATACAAAAATCAAATCTTAATTCAAACTTTAATATTAATAATAATATTATAAAATTAATTTATCTACCCTATATAATTTCAATCACAAACCTTAATTATCTCTCTCTCTCTCTCTCTCTCTTTCTAAACCTCACCTATCTATTTTCCCTCTTTTTTCACCATCTCTCTATCTAGGGGTGGCAAAAAACCCGTTCAACCCGATACTCGTGAGGCCCGTTCCGAATGTGGCGGCGATTACCCCGAAGCAGGTATGAGAAACATAGTCCCTGCCCCACTACCCATCCCGTTTAAAATTAATTTCAAAATTAATTTTTTCATCAAACAAAAATAATAGATTTATCATTATTATTAAGGAGAATATAAGTTGTTTTTAACAAAATAATAAAAAAGTAATAATATTTACTAACTAAATACATAAAAAATAAAAGCAAAAAATAAAATAAATGGGGAGATAAATGGGGCAGGGGACCGGTCCTGTCCCGTCCCGTCCCGTTCCGCTTTAACTGGGTATGAGGATTGGACAATGTAACAAAAATATCTTGCGGGATGGGGGTGAGAATGGCCAACCCGTCCTATATCTGCCCCGTTGTCATCCCTATCTCTATCCTCTTCTGTCACCTTCAGATTTGAGTCGTCACAATCGTAGGTGCAACCATGGTTACCTCCATGCGATGGTTATTGTCGTGAGGCTTACAGTCGGTCAGGGTAAAAGCAGACAGGAAAATACGAGTTGCTATCAATATTCAAATTTTGTTTTCTCAATGTATTCCGACGGTGTCTCGTATGTGGCAGCATTTTCCTGGCGGCAATTCCCATGTGTGAGGAAGAAAATCAAGAGAGAAGAGAAAAGAGTAGCAAGACTTGTGGTGTGGTGTGTACAAACAGACGCTACTACACACAGATATGTCGACGCTTGAAGTGGTCATTGACGATGAGTACGATGGCCACTTCGTGCTATTTGCGATGGTTGTTATATTGGTTACGATGACGAGGTGGTGGTGATGTTTGCGATCTGATGAGTTGGTGGTCATGGCTCCATGTTGCGGTTGCTGCGAAGTCGGGGCAGTGGTTGTGATGTTGGCTGCAGTGGTTACGGTGGTGTTGGTCGCGGGTGGGATGGGGTAGAGGCATTTGTGACCAATTATTTGATTGATTATGACCAATAAAATGTTTTGTGAGCAATAAATAATATGTGGCCTAAAAATTTTGATTGTGACTCTTAATTTATCAAATTGTGACCGAGAAATAACTTGTGACCAATTAATTTGATAATTTGTAACCGCTAAATAAGTTGTGACTTATAAGATTTGTGACAAATAAATAAATTGTGACGTATAAAATTGTTTATTTTCCACCTCTAAATAAATTGTGACTTATTAGATTTTTGATTTGTGACTATGAAATGACCTATAAAACTTTTGACTTATGACCGAGAATTAATTTGTGATCAATTAATTCGATAACTTGTGACCAAATTATATGAAATTGTGACACACACACACACACACACTACTTATTTCATAAATAAAATTTAATTAATATCTGATTTTTGAAGTTTTAAACATTGTTTCTTAATTTTAAAATGTGTCATACTTAATATCTTATATTTGAGTTTTTATTTCAAAAAGGAATTTTATATTTATTTCAACCCAAAAATCTATGTCAGTCTAGCTCCGGTTTAAGTCCCAATCCAAGCCCGATGCTCAATTGACATAATCTATAATAATATAGTAAAAGTGTGGATTGAGGAGAAAC
>CAIGRF010195614.1:9095-34310 GCA_903798235.1 Fraxinus ornus | reverse complement strand
TTTTGTAAATTTAAATATTGAGGTTTGATTTTTGATTTCGTGAAAGATAATCCCTAATCGATAAATTTTTCCCTCGAAAGAATGTAGGTCAAATAGGGGCTTAATAATTGTTGGACCCAACGCGGCAAGTTGCAATAATAGCATCTTACGTTTGTACTTATCTTAAATGAAAAGAAAAAGTCTTTCTCATTGCTGAAGACTAACTAATTTCATCCATTGAGGTGAAAGCAACGTCCAACAACAACCATTATTTAGTGATACTATTCAAAGTCAAGACCATTTTGATCCGTGTATCAGAGTACCATATATGATTGATACATTCTTGGGAGTTTGTTTTTGAAGGCTAGGACGAGAAAATATCGTCTTCTCCACATGCGTGAATATAATAGTTGATTTTTAATTAAAAGTCGAGTGTCAGGTAGTGCATCAACTTCTAATATTTTGTTGATTCGATCGTCAAATACAAAAATGAGCAACACAAACTCGTTACCTTACAAGAATAAAGAGAGTATAGAAAAAATGAACTAATAAAAATTCGAGATTATGCAGGATTATGCACGAAACATCCTTTTTTTACTCTCTCTAAGCCCTATGTCTCCCTAGAAGGTCTTCCTCTACTAGTCCAATTCAAAAAGTACAATCCCAATCCTGAAGAAAGGGAAACTAGAGCTAAGACTACTTACTCCTTGTAAACATTCGACTTACTCTCAAAGAAAATGATGATTAAAGTTCGTTCGAGACGAGAGGTATGGAACTTTGTTTTTCATTCCCATATCTATATATGGAGAAATATATAGAGAAAGGTCAAATATATAAGTAGGGACTTCAAACTAACGACTATGAACAACTCTTTATAGGTCGGCATCATAAATTAAAATGTCATGGCGTACATCTTAATTAATAATCGCACGAATTTTCTTTCAAGTGTGTAGAATTTTATGAATACTCTTTCTACGAACCTACTCATATTTTTTTCCTCTTGATCTTAGTCTTACTTTCTCTCATTTCCATATGTTATCGTTTGTATCACTTATAGTTGAGCGTAGTGACAAACTTACGTACAATTGTTTTCCCTTACTGATGATAAAGGTACGTGCGAGACTATTAATTTTATTAAGATTTGATAAAAACAAGGATCTTATATGTTATATACAAGCCTTGCATTGGGCCTTTCATATTCGTACACTTGCATGTTGTGTACATAACCATTGGATGTTCAGAGAACTGCGTTGGACTTTCTTCAATAAAATCAATCAAGATTATGCTTAATTTAAGAAATAAAAGGAATTATTCTTCACCAATTATTGATGATCTATTTTGTAATAAATAGAATAGAAGAGCTTGTTTTGGATAGTCAAAATTCGAGTGTCTATTATCCAAAGCAAATACTTCATAACATATAGAGGGTATCCACTACCAAGAAATGTAGATTTGGTCTCCACCCGGACCCCATAAAATAATGGGATCACCTGTTATGGAATCGTTGAGAATTATTCTAATATAGTTCATGGCCTATCAGAAATAGAGGCGCTATGGTGGGATCTTCACGAACAGAAAAAGATTGCAGTTAGTTTGATAACGATAGAGTGATATTGCTTCTTCAGTTTGAACCAAGGAATCCCTTGGATATGAAGCAAAATGGATTTTGCTCTATCTTGGAAGGGGCTAGCAAAACTTGAACTGCACTAATACGGATATGAGAGAACAAAGAGCTCGATCGATGCAACTATAGCCAAGTCTTAACTTCCTGCATAATCTACTTATTTCCTTACATTGAAAATTTGTCGAAAAGTTTTTTGTTAATATATTTTTTTCTTCTTACCAATGGAATTTTAACGGCGGGTCGGTAATTCAATAGTTAGTTCCTTCGATAACTTACTTTTTCTTATTTAAAATTAATACAAATTTAATGGTTGCTAATCCTCCTAATATTTCGTTATTAGGAACAAAATTCACGAGTCATTAACTTTTTCGTTGCTATTACCTCATGTTCTAGTAGTGTATATTTCTTACCTACCTTCACTCCTTATGTCCTAAACACTTTTCTCATGTTAGACACCTAGGTTAACCATGAATTAAGATGAAGTCGAGCCTTGTACTCAATTACAATTACTCTTATTGTACTTGAAGTTAACTCGAAACAAGTGGTTGAGTCGAACATCTTGTTAGTTAAACTCGAACTCTGCTGGTATTATATTCTTTTTTATCAATTCCAAACTCATCATTTGTATTGAATATTATTCACACAAATAACTTTTTAGTAAGTGGCAACATATCTGATCATCATATTAAATCAGAACGTCACATAATTGTATCGCATGGTCAGTTGTGTGACCATGAGTTTTGACTTTCTTTACACTATAATGTTGTAATTTGTAGATGACTATATTATCCCTATAACACTGATTGCTCACTGCTAAAAAATGCAACATCAACTACGAAAATTTCTATCGATGATGCTCAAATTATTCCATTAGCTACACATTTTACCTATCAATAATTTTCGCCCTTAAATTCTATATATGGATCATGAAAGTGTGTGGGTAATATTTGAATAATACTATTCATCTCCACTGAGGTTACAACCTCAATCTAGGTGTCGTTGATGTAGTATTAAATGATGTGTCATTTAATTTCACCTTTCATTTAATCTATCATTTAGAGTAATCTAAACTAGGGTTGTAATTCCAGTGGGGATGAATAACATTACTCGTAATATTTTGATAAGCAAGCTAAGCCGTAAGTAATTACCAATTGATTAACATGAAAATCTATCAAAAAATTTTAATTAATTATTTTTTCTTCTTATCGGCAGAGTTTTAGCAACATATGTTCTGTCAATATTTCCTTTGATAATTCAAGTTTTCTTATTCAAAATTATAAAAGAACTTATTTTCCGTCGTTGTTACCTCACATTCTAGCAGTGATGTGAACTTGTCCCAAGTGTATCAAACACGTAACATAGTGTACTCCATCAAGAGAACTTAAAGAAACTTACAAGTTGTGTGGCACCCACCCTGGATCCTAGAAATTAACCTGCTAAGCAACAGAACATCAATCTTGCAAAATCTCAAAGTCAATGTGATGCCCATTATCGATTTCCAGTTTAACAAGACAAGTTATTGAGAGTGCACATATTACACTTATTTTCAGTTGATTTTGTTCATATAAGAGATTGCTGAGATCGTGAGTTAAACTTGTAATTGGGGAAATTTTGGGTTGAGTGATTTAAACCCTATTTGTTGGTGTTGCCTGAATTTGAAGATTTTCAAGTTGTAATTTCCAAAAGTATTTATAGATAGTTTAAAATATAAATAAAGAGAAATGAACGGTGAATAAGTTGATAGTGCTTGCGAATTCCACAAAATGTGTGAATAAAATGTAATTTGATATGACACAAACATAGGCTCAATCTTATTTCGTTTATTTTGACAATTTTGTTTACTTTGTGCATTCATATTTGATAAAAGATTATTTTGACAATTTTGTTTATACACACTTAAACCGCTTTACACACACACGTTTCAAGTTATTCACAAATATTATCCACTTATATACCACTCATTTATATTTATTTATAATTTAACTTGCTTTTCAAACATGTTTTAAGTTATTTATTGTGAAAATTATTTTCCAATTAAGTCAGCTTTTATTGTTAAAATTAAGAAGTTTTACAAAACATGCTCTAAACAAGAGTAATCAACTTATTGGAATTGATAAAATAAGTCTTGTACTGTGAATGAATGAATAATAATATTGAAAGGTGTTTTGATGAAGCATTGCATGTGCTTTGTCCCTATTGATGGCTGTGCAATGAAATCAGTATTGTTGACACTTCAGGTGTGAAATTAACATGCAAAAGTACCCATAATGGTAAAAAGCAAAGAATATATATATAATTAGGGTTGGACTTTCTAACATTTTTATGTGGTGTGAGTATGAATTTTTGACTTCCAAAAGTGAAGTTTTGTGTACCTAATTTATTTACATATGTGAATTTGGATTTCTTCATAATCAAAACCATCAATGTGAACGTTAAAATAGTATGATATTTTTGATTGAATTGGAGAAGAATGTTAAGTGATTTGAAAGTTTTTGACTTCAAGTTTAGGTTAAGTCACGTGAATGTCCCGTGTAAGCACTTATTTGGCCCTCATTAAATTTATAATTCATTTTTTTTCTCGTTTTATCAATCACATATTTTTTCATTATACGTAATTCCAAAAAAAAAAAAAAATTCTTTTTTTAGCCACATAATTTTTTTTTTTAAAAAAAAATACTATTCCAATTATTAAAATTTCAAATAATGGGGGTGAAATGGGGACTAACATAAAGATTAATAATTTTTGTCACGGCGAGATCTAGATTTATTTTGTAATAGATTAGGGACCTAAAACCCTATTTTTAAAGGTTGAGGATTCAGAATCACGCCATACGAAAAGTTAGTGAGCAGATCTATCATAATATATGTCTATATATATAAATAGAGGGCATTTTGGTCATTAGAAAAGGTGTTGTCAATCAATGCAAAAGGTTGAAACAAAATCATAATATTCCCTAATATTTTAACTCCATAATTTTCTCCTGTCTCAATCTATCACCTCTGCCCTACTGTCAACCTCTTTTCATTTCCACAAAAGCCCTAATAATCAGGTCCCTCCGGCACTCCGCTCTCTCTGTATCTCCTTTTTTCTCTCTCTATATCTATTCATTTCTTGCTCTTCGTTGTGTTACTTGTGTACATATACATACAGAGTATAACTACAGTTGCCCCTCTTTTTTAAGGAAAAATATCAGCCAATCTCTCCACAAATATTTGCAGAAAACAAAGCCGTAAAAGCTAACCAAACATCATAGAACTTTCATGGTTTTCTAGGATTGATCAAACATCATAGATAGATGGCTATATTATACAAGAAAAGCATAAAGCTCATGTAACTGTTCATACCGTGCCCTCTCTCTCCTATTTCTTGTCATCCTAGAATTATCTTCTTGAAATCTCAGTCTATACCTCTAAACCCTTTCAAAAATGGCGAAGAGTGAATCCTAATTGATTCATTTTTGTTTGATTTCTTGATCAAGAATTGTATGTTCGGTTGGATACCCTAGAGGCAAAGTGACTGAACCTCTCTTTCTTCTCCATTTAAGCCTAGATCAGACGAGCAGCCATGAACCCCACTCAAGAAATGAACTCTTCAAGCACAGAAATCACCACTTTCACCATTAACACCCCACCCAGCAATAACTCAATGGTGGGTTCACCTTCAGGCTCCTCCACAGCCGCCGCATCTCCAACAACACTAAGCCGATACGAGAACCAGAAGCGCCGGGACTGGAACACCTTTGGCCAGTACCTTCGAAACCACAGGCCACCACTCTCCCTCTCTCACTGCAGTGGCGCCCATGTCCTTGAATTCCTCAGATACTTAGATCAGTTTGGAAAAACTAAGGTTCACACTCAGCTGTGTCCCTTCTTTGGGCACCCAGACCCGCCTGCACCATGCCCTTGCCCCCTGCGCCAAGCCTGGGGAAGCCTTGATGCCCTTATAGGCCGCCTCCGGGCCGCCTATGAAGAAAATGGAGGCAAGCCTGAAGCAAACCCTTTTGGGGCCAGAGCAGTGAGGCTTTATTTACGCGAAATTCGTGATTCGCAGTCAAAAGCTCGGGGAATCAGCTACGAGAAGAAGAAGCGAAAGAGACCATTGCCACAGCAGCAACAGGCTTTACCACCACCAAATTCAAGCTAATATGGCCAACATCTGCATGAAATTTGTTGCCAACTATCAAAATATTACTTCTTATATCTTATCTACTAGCAATCTTAGCAACTGCATCACCTATGAGACATTATGAAAAGAAAAGGTACCTAATATTGCCCTTTATATGTAAGCTTTGTTATTGTCTTTCTGCAAAAACTATGTTCATATTTCGTGAATACTGTTGAGCCTTCTGCAATAATTTTTAATTTCATATTGCAAGTGACAGTTTTGTACTAGTGGCAGGTTATAAGACTGTGTGACCAAATTGTCATGGATAATTAGTTCTGAAAACCCATTTATGACAAGTAAATTAATAGATTTTTCGTATCATGTTTCTTGTCGTTCTTTCCATTATTTTCTGGTTTTTTAATGGGGTTTTGTCATTATTTCAGCTAAATGTAAAGAAAGGGATGAGTTACAATTTTCCCTTTTTGCATACTGTACATTTGCTAATTTTGAAACTGAAATTATCAACTAATGAGAATGCTTCTGTACGTAAACTCTTTCAAAACCCTTGTATGCTGCCCCCTGAGACTAGGTTCAAAAGCTTCTTTATGTAGCCCTTATGAGTAGTATACATTCCTGTAGTTTTTTCTTTCATTTAAAAATATTCTTTTGGTTGAGATGCTTCTTTCCTCTATTCATCAGGGAGCCTAGAGTCATGTGTGTGGTCGTATGTGAAGGAGGGATGGGAGTGGCTCAAATGGTCATGCAAATCCATTGCCCATTTTTCAATTGTCAAATCATTTGTGTATGTTCCCCAAAGAGAAATTAGTCAAATCCACTGTGCTATATGAACAGTACAATTTAGTTAGGTATTCATTAAAGGCTATTTCTTGATATCTATATATGGAAAAGTAACAAAGTAAAATTCCATTCATTCTGCCGGTATCCAAGAAACATATGTGACCGGCCTCCATTCATATCAAGATTTACAAGGCATTTTAATAATCCAATATCCTAGATTTGCCGATGCTACACTAACACGTATGTATATTAGAGTGAACCAAATGTTTTGAATCAACTTCCAGTAACAGAAATTACTAGACTTAAGCAGTAGTATGGGATTAAGTAACTGAATAAAATATTGGGACCCAAAAGATTGAAGAAAAAAGGGGGAAAAAATGATTTTTTTTCACCATTTGTCTGCTGATGTTTGTATATTTTTTATATAAATTATTGGCAGTGGCTTACTGTGCCTATCAATTAGATATGTATCTTTTTGATAGGGATATGATTATTTCATTTCCTTGTCACGATCCATCATATGTTTAAAAATTCTGGATTCTTCCATCAGAATATTTCATATGCATCTAGCAACCCTAGAGCTAGTTTTTTCACTAGGTTTAGAGAAATCGAATCACATGAAGTTTATTTTGTTTTAATCAAAGGGTGTAAACGAATCAAATTGAGTTGTATGAAATATTTTTCAAGCTAACTAGCTTTTGGTCCTTGATGGGTTTGCATTGCCATTGAACATAGAACTTGTTAATTTCTGTAGCTTAAGTTCTGATTCCAATGTATATAGCATTGATTGTCCATTAACAATGGATCTGAGTTATGCTCTACAAGTTGATGACACTTTATAGTTGCGTTTTGTACGTAGAATTAGATAGACACAATTACGAAAAATTGATATTTTTTATTGTAAACCTATTCATCCACTAAGCTGTGGGCTTATTTTTTTGTGACATGTAAAACAGCACTGTCAAATTTCTCTAAGAACTTACAACGTGTTTGGTCGTGCTTAAAAAGGAACTTGTTTAGCTACTTTGGTTTTTGGCACAGCATATAGAATTTGGGTTTCATTCTCTTGAGCTTCAATTTTCCTTTTCAAGAAATGAGTAGCGCTTTATCAGTTCTATAAAATGTATGATTAAAATTAATATTTAACTTTGAAAAGTAAAATTTAAGCAAAAGAATGAAACCCGAACGAAGGCTAATCACAGCGAAACATCTCCTATCAAAAATTCCTTCGAATTTCTATCACCTATTTCAAAGTTTATTGATCTGATGTAGGTCTCCCTTGGTTTCTTGTTTGGGTTTTGCTATGTGTACATATCAATGTATACAAGGGTGTCCATAATGGACAAATGACACCCAGGTGGGGGTGCCATTTGTCCATTATGGATACCCCTATGGATTTTGCTATTTATACGTAGCAAAATCCTTGTTGTTTTAGGGTTCTCTCTATATGAGTTTCATATATTTTTTTTTCTTTCATATTATTATTAATCTTGGTAGACTTTTGTAATTTAGGCATGTGGTTGGTTATAATATTGTATATATATATAGCTATATAGGTTGAAAAATGAACACCTAAATAGATTAGGTGCTGCTTTATATACAATGCTTATCAAGCATTAAATTAGATGCTTAACTACTATGTATGTAGAAACACAGATGCCATGATCATGCATAATGCTTCCCTTCTTCAATTATTGTCATGATCGTCGATATTAATACAAAAACAGATGTATTTTGTACATTTGTGGGCAGGCGAGCCCGGCCGATGGTTTTATTAATATTTTTGCATAAAACAGAGGGAAAATTGTGAATTTCGAACTCAAACTAGCTAGTAATTGGAACTTGAATTCGATGAGTGTCAATGGTTTTGTCGCTTATGTTCAAGAATATTGAATGACTGTTTGCCTATGGTATTTTTACCTAAATTGTGGCTTTTATAAGCTTCAAATGTGTTCAAATTTATTTGTAATTTTAGCTATATCTGTTCTAATTTGTTTTTCCCCCCTCACTAATTTATAAGATCTATTGATGCACTAGAAATTGACTAAAAAATTCTAACTTCTATAGTATCTCTCTCTCTTGTGAGGGAGATCTCGAACCAAAACGACTAGATAGGCCATCCCACTTCAACCTCGCTGCCACCACTACCACCCTTCCACCCTTCCACCACCACTCCATCCACGATGGCGTGGTGCAAATCTTTTACCTCCATTTTCAAGGAGACGTACCTTCCTCCTCTATTCCTCCCATTTCTTGATTGGGGGAACCATATTTAAAAGAACTTCCCTCTTTAGAGATCAAAGTAGGCATTTATTTGGTGGGTTAGCTTGCCTTACCAGAGGTTAAGGACAAAATCGTATATCGAGTAAAAGGTGAAACAGATTATAAACAATATATAAGGGTTTGGGTTATTCCTATAAAAAAATGTTCCTTTTAAGTTGAAACTTCAAGTCTTAATTATTGGATATGTGGAGCCTAATATACTGTACAATTTTTTTCTAGTAGAGGGAGGAACAGATATAGGCGTGAACGTAGAACACATTGTAATTATCTTCGATGTAGTTTAATTGGGCAGCGACACTTGGTACAATAGCTCTCACATTGAGAGTGAAGCACGTTATATCACGCGTTATTCTTGATTCAAATAAACTATCATCTTGTGACGGTATATTATGCATATTGTGAAACAAATAGACAATGTAAAGGTTTATCATGATACCCCTCGTGTTGACATATTAAGATGAAATTAATACAAGTCTTAACAGCATGATTGTGCTTTTGCTTAAGCAAACTTTACCAAAAACTCTCTTTATACATTCCCACAGAGTTTGCATAAGCGAAAGTGATCTCCGGCTAAGGCGAAGAAAAACAAGTCCATGAAAGTTTTCTTAAGCGAACAGGAAATGTTGCTAAGTTCAACTTTGTAAAAACATGAATAAGCATAACATATTGTTCCTTGAAACCTTGAATCTTGTTGCTCTATTCACGAACGTGATGATCATTTCATAGAACTCTTCATGAAGAACACCAATAAGAAGAGAGTAATTGCACTAACATTTTTGGGAATCCCCTTGGGAGGATGAGCCAATCGCAAAAAGAATGAGACCGAACTTAGCTTGTTGACGTTTGTGTACAATTAAAATTTACATGTGTGAGAAGGTTGATGGAAATTTTGATCTTTGACAAGAAAAAGCTCCATATCATGTTGTATTGCTCTACCAAGGGCAATTCAAAAGATGGTTGCGCTAAAAGAAAAGAAAATGTTGTTACTAAATTTACTAGGCTTGTTTGGAAGAAATTATTAGTTGATAGAAATGAATGGTGGACAGATAAGTAGTAGCTGTGGATCTTATAAAATTGTGTGGTCAAAATTGAATTTTTAGCTTGACCATCATTATAATTTAAACCTAATTAACAAGCAAATCTCGAGTTGATTTAGAATTGCAATAAATTTTTTCATCCTGTTTCTCGAACTAGTTTGTGATGTTCACTATTATATGAATATTCTTAGCCCAAGAATAATTCTCGAGTCAAACTAGGCGCCCCAAATCCCAACATTTGGCGCCCCATAATTTGATCCGAGATTTAATCGAGGGCCAAGCAGCATCAAGGATCTAGGAATACGCAAATCCCAACATTAATAGTCATAGTCAAATACAAAATTTTCCATTTAGATAAGTTCACTGGTGTACGGATTTTTATAATTAAGATGCTATACTCTATGCTAGGTTGAGGCCTTTATATTTTATTTTGTAGAAACGTACTATTTGTATTAATTTAGTACTTTCGGTCTACAAATAAAATAAGATAATAATAAATATTTATTTAACTTTTCGCTTTTCTTTAGTGGTTGTTTGACGATGATTATAATATAAAAACAACTGAACGTTTAGTTGTTTGATATTCAACCTCAAATAGGATTAGACAAGGGTAATTAGTTCATAAACTCTCCACATTTTATTGTTATTATGCATTTTTATTCTTATTTCCACATTTCATTGCATAAAAGGTCATTTTCATTTATTTTCTTAATTTAAAAATTGTAAAATGACGAATATACTCCTCTTTAAATAAAACAACAAGAAAAAGATAAAATTAATTGCAACCATAGTCCCAATTTTTTTTACAAAACGCAAATGAGTCCCAAATAAATTATAAAATAATAAAAATGATAATTAGTACATAATGTCCACATCTTTCACCGTTATTGTGAAAAACGTCCATACTTTTTATTGTTTTTGCATTTTCACCCTTACTTATACATTTGATTGGGACTCGTTTGCACTTTTAAAAAAATTTATTTTTTTAATACTCGTTTGCACTTTTTAAAAAAATTGGGAATATGGTTACAATTAATTCTTTAGTTTCTTTTATTTAAATATGCAGATATATTCATCATTTCACAACTTTTTTATTGAGAAAATGGATGGAAATGATGGTTTGCGAAATCAAATGTGTAATTAAGGGTGAAAATACAAAAAAAAAAAATGTAGGGACGTTTTTTTTTTTTTTGCAATAATAGTGAAATGTATGGACATTATGTATTAATTACTCTTTTAATAATTTATTTGAAACTCATTTGCGTTTTTAAAAAAAAATTAAGATTATAGTTGCAATTAGTTTTTTTTCTTTTTCCTTTTGTTTTATTTAAAGAGAATGATATATTCGTCATTTCACTATTTTTAATTGAGAAAATAGATGAAAATGACCTTTTGTTCAATGAAATGTGGAAATAAGGGTGAAAATGTAAAAAAAAATAAAAGGTAATGATGTTTCAACGATAACAATAAAAGGTGGAGATATTATGTGCTAATTACCCTATTTTTTTATTTAAATATGAGGGTATATTCATTATTTCACATATCTTTATTGATGAATTGGATGGAAATGATGGTTTACATAATTAAAAGTGTAATTAATGGTGAAAATACGAAAAAAAAAAAATGAAATGTATGGACGTTTGTCGCGATAACGGTGAAAGATATGGACATTATGTACTAATTATCATTTTAATAATTTATTTGAGATTCATTCTCTTTTTTTTAAAAAAATTGAAATTATGGTTGCAATTAATTTTTTCTTTTTCTTTTTATTTTATTTAAAGAGAATGATATATTTGTCATTTTATAATTTTTGAATTAAGAAAATAAATGAAAATGACCTTTTACACAATGAAATGTGGAAATAAAGGTGAAAATGTCAGAAAATGAAACGTAGAAACATTTTTCCACCATAACAATGAAATGTGTTCACGTTATGTACTAATTACTCATTAGACATTATTGTAAATATTTTCTTTGTTGGTTAATATTGTCAAAAGCTTACTAAACAAATGGATTAGTCTCAAAAGCCTGTTTGTGTCACACTAGCCATCCTAGCCCAATGAGCTCAACAACTTAAGAGTTCACCTACGGATGACAAAAGGGCATGATCGGGGGGCCATTCTCGTCCCTCACCCCACTTAGGATTTCTGGAAAGTAGAGCAACTGTTCTAACGATTCTCCATAAATTATTTTTCTTTTTACTTTTATAAGTAAATCTATGTAAATATAAATTCAACCTCAAATAGGATTAGACAAGGGTAATTAGTCCATAACGTCCCCACATTTTATTGTTATTATGCATTTTTATTCTTATTTCCACGTTTCATTGCGTAAAAGGTCGTGTTCATTTATTTTCTCAATTTAAAAATTATAAAATGACGAATATACCATTTTCTTTAAATAAAACAACAAGAAAAAGAGAAAATTAATTGCAACCATAGTCCTAAATTTTTTTACAAAACGCAAATGAGTCCCAAATAAATTATAAAAATTATAATTAGTACATAATGTCTATATCTTTCACCATCATTGCGAAAAACGTCCATACCTTTTATTATTTTTGCATTTTCACCATTACTTATACATTTGATTGGGACTCGTTTGCACTTTTAAATTTTTTATTTTTAATACTCGTTTGTACTTTTTTAAAAAATTGGGAATATGGTTACAATTAATTCTTTAGTTTCTTTTATTTAAATGTGCAGATATATTCGTCATTTCACAACTTTTTATTGAGAAAATGGATGGAAATGACGGTTTGCGAAATTAAATGTGTAATTAAAGGTGAAAATACAAAAAAAAAATGTAGGGAAGTTTTTTTGCAATAATAGTGAAATGTATGTACATTATGTATTAATTACTCTTTTGATAATTTATTTAGAACTCATTTGCGTTTTTCAAAAAAATTTAAGATTATAGTTGCAATTAGTTTTTTTTTTCTTTTTCCTTTTGTTTTATTTAAAAAGAATGGTATATTCGTCATTTCACAATTTTTAATTGAGAAAATTGATGAAAATGACCTTTTGTTTAATGAAATATGGAAATAAGGGTGAAAATGCCAAAAAAATAAAAGATAATGATGTTTCAAGAATAACAATAAAACGTGGAGATGTTATGCGCTAATTACCCTATTTTTTATTTAAATATAAGGGTATATTCATTATTTCATATATCTTTATTGATGAATTGGATGTAAATGATGGTTTACATAATTAAAAGTGTAATTAATGGTGAAAATACGAAAAAAAAAATGAAATGTATGAACGTTTGTTGCGATAACGGTGAAAGATATGGACATTATGTACTAATTATTATTTTAATAATTTATTTGAGATTCATTTTCTCTTTTTTAAAAAAAATTGAAATTATGGTTGCAATTAATTTTTTCTTTTTCTTTTTATTTTATTTAAAGAGAGTAATATATTTGTCATTTTATAATTTTTGAATTAAGAAAATAAATGAAAATGACCTTTTACACAATGAAATATGGAAATAAGGATGAAAATGTTAAAAAATGAAACGTAGAGACATTTTTCCACCATAACAATGAAATGTGTTCACGTCATGTACTAATTACTCATTAGACATTATTGTAAATATTTTCTTTGTTGGTTAATATTGTCAAAAGCTTACTAAACAAATGGATTAGTCTCAAAAGCCTCTTTGTGTCACACTAGCCATCCTAGCCCAATGAGCTCGACAACTTAAGAGTTCACCTACGGATGACAAAAGGGCATGATCGGGGGGCCATTCTCGTCCCCCGCCCCACTTAAGATTTCTGGAAAGTAGAGCAACTGTTCAAACGATTCTCCATAAATTATTTTTCTTTTTACTTCTGTAAGTAAATCTATGTAAATATAAAAATAAAAATAAAGAGTTAGGATGAATTCCGAGACAAAGACCACATTCTTCCCATGCTTAAGCCGGCTAACTCGAGGATCTTTAGTCCCCTATTTAACAACTATTATTTGAAAATTGTTTTTTTACGTACTTATTTTCAATCACATATACACAATAAAATAATTTACACGCAAATTCAAAATCTTTTTCTACTTATTAATCATACAATTTACTAAAAATCACTATTTAATTTTTTTTTTTTCAAATAATAGTTGCTGGGGGCGTAATTAAATTTTGTCAAATAGAAAGGAAATTCATTTAAAAAAAATTCCCAAAATTAGCTGCACAGCCTTATGAAACTGTCATTTTCACAAACTTTTACCCTTTTAACATACCAAAAACAAATAAAAATATTGGATCCAAAACTATTTTGGGTGCCTAAAAAGAAATGGGTACGAGAATCCCTCTGAATGGACCATGTGTCGAGTTCATCTGGACTCTGATTTGACATAAAGGTCGTCAGTGGGCCCAAAAGCCCACGTGAGTATCTCTGTCAGTGTCGATTCTATTATGTGCGTGATTAAGCAATAGTGTTGATTGGACTATACACCCACTGGCTTGTCTTGTCTATTTTTCTTTTTACTGTTCCAAAGGTTTCAGCATTATAATGTTCTCAGGTTTAACTTTATGAAACTAGGAATTAGGATTATGCTCTTATCTAAGATTTTGGAGTGAACTAAATTTTACGAGATTGTTGAGCATTAAGTCCTTGTTTGGTATAAATTAAATTTTTTATTTTTATTTTTCTACTCATTTTTAACCATACATTCTTTAATAAAATAATATTTTTCATTACATCAATAAATTTTCATTCTTTTTCAACAACACATTTTTCATAAATCTACTATTTCAAAATACATTTTTTCAAAATAATGTGGCTCAAACACACTCTAAATGAAAATTTGGAGGTTGATTTTTTTTGCCCCCCCACTGAAGACGTGTACGACTACAATAGAAGGTTAAGAAATATCTTATTATTGAGACAATAACCAATTGTATTTTTTCATGAATAGAGGTCTAGACAACAGTGGCAGTTATTTGTACAGCCAAGATGTGTGTACAGAAAATGTTTGGCCAGAAAATCAACATAATACAAACATAGGTGGGGTCCTGAATTTTTTTAATATCTTATTCACATTAGGCCCACACCCCATGTGAGATTCTGTTGATTTTCTAACAAAACATTTTCTGTAAATTTACCTTTTTTATTATTGGTAAAGGGCAAGATAATCATTTTTGCAAGTAGGAATGGCAACGGGAAGGGACGGGTCATAACAGCCTCCTCCGCCTCCCGTCCCGTTACCTGTTTAAGGTGGGGAGGAACAGGACGGGCCCTTGCCTCGTTTAATTTTTTTTATATATATAATTCATTTTATTGTCATTTTCTATTAGAACTAATGAATTTCGTGAAATTTTCTATTTAAGGTGTTGAATTCTCCAAAAAAAAAAAGGTGGGGGGGAGGGGGGGGGGGTTTTACCCGTTACCCGTATCCGCCCCATTCCCGACCCGAATACCTGATTAAGCAAGTAATCTTCGTCCATTTCGAGGTAGGGCCTGCTAGTATAGGGTTTTTTGCCATCCCTATTTGCAAGATTGAAGTAATGTAGTATACAAGGTTAAAATAAAGTGAACTAAAATTAATACTTCCTTCATCGCACAAAGATAGACACGAATTAAGAGAAATTTAATTAACATGGATGAAACTGTAAATTTTACTCACGTTTTTATTAAATATCTCTACATTAAATAATGTCAGTTCATATTTCTTGATAATGAGGTACATTACATAAGAGCATATGTGAAATTTAAAAAATTAACTGTACTCAATAGTGAAAGTTACATAAAATTTGGGACAAATTAAAAAGGAAAGCAAGCCTCTTATTGTGGGACAAAAGGCATATATGATATGTAGTTGCTAAAAATCTGATTGTTAAGAAGCTTTTCACAAATCTATCATCTGTAAATCCATCATTGGCTGTCATTATATTTGAATCATGCATGTTTTTTTTAAAAGAAACATGACCCTTTACACATTCTAACCAACTAAGCTACTTGAACCATTTTCCTAAAGTTGGTTTTTCTTCATCGAATAGCACCATACCTTACCACTTGACTAGTAAGGGAAACAATGAATTGAACATTCATGCGTAGTTGAGCTCATATTTATTATCAACATCATTGAATTTAGTGCTCGTAAAGTTTTTATTTGTTAAAAAGTTGGTCATACTTAGTCCTTATTTGATATTGATTTAAATCAAATTTTAATCTAAATTAAAGTTAAACAATCAATAGTAATCACATATTTTATGTTTTCCACAACTTTTTGATCACACATTTCAAATTTTTTTATCAAAATCTACTAAAAATATAATTTTAATCTCCACCAAACATGAGCTTATAACCACATTTCATGGAATCATTTTTCATCACATATTTTACGAGTTCATCAGCTTTTATCAACTTTTAGCAATATCACATATCGAAGTCACTACCTAGGGCGGACCAAATTCCACGTTAGCTCCAATTCACAATGCGGAACTACTAAATTGTCCCTTTGTATGAGCATCAGTGGAATTTGGTCCTAAATTAGTTTAAGAAATTCTCAATATTATTTTTTTGATGGTGGCATGCTCGAAGGAGGCTCGAGGAAGGTCCATCACCAATGGGGCTCTTCGAAGCCTCTTCCCTCTACTTTGAGTCTACCAGTTCTATTCAAATTGAAGTTAATTTTGACTATCAATTCAAGAATTCCATCAATATCATCTGTAAAATTAGTTGAAGATACACCAAAATCGTTTACAGTAGTTCTTGACCTTGAATTGCTACCACTATTGCACAGTGGTGATCTCCAAAAAACTGAGAAATATGCAAGAAAATAATTTTTAAAAAAAATTGTGAGATTATATTAAAAGGTGAATCCAATATTAAAAAAAAAAAATCTAATTTATAACCAATAAAAAAATAGACTAGACAACTCACTCACCGTATAGGGTTATAGCCAAATTTTCATAAAATAATTTCTAAGTGTATGTTATACACTTACTCGATTCTAAAATATTGACATTTCGTAGTTTTTTTTAATGAAATTATAGTCTAATTTATTGTATAATGTGTTATTACCTGAAATTCGATGAATAGAAGTAGAAATGAAAGAAAGAAGCGAAAATTGCCGAAAAAGGAGGCAAGATTCAAGTTTGGGGACTAAAGTGTAAATACTCAAAAGTTGTGTTGGACCCCGTGATGAAGATTCGAGAATGTTAGGAATCAATTAGATGCAATTAGAAGTCAAAGGGAGTGAAATGTAATCAAAATATTTTCTCAAATCAATTTTTAACCGCACAAGTATGTTCCAGATTTTTAGCCCGAGATTAAGACTCATTTATTATCTAGTAGACGTTCGAATTGGAAAAAAAATTAATTCTAGTAAATTTGTAGCCCCTTGAAGTTATCTTTACAATTTAATTTGAATTACCTCAATCGGATATCGGGAAAGAAAAATATGATAAAAATACTGAAGGAAGTGCAATGTGGATTTTTACTCAAAAGGTGGCGTCGTAATGCCACCATCATGGCGCCGAGGTACCACCAAATTGCACAATACAAAATTATACCATTGCGGCGCCACTCCCATGGCGCCAAGGCACCACCTTCATGTATCTATGATGCGTTTTTTGCCTATTTTGAAACCTATAAAAACTCTAAATTAGGGAAAAACGGGAAGACTATAAAGACAAGGAGGAAGACACTTTTGGGATGTTCCAAACATTGAGAAGCACGAGATACCACTTGAGAATTGGAGAGCAAAATCAAAGGAGAAAAACAACAAATCAAGGATTTGGAATCAAGATTTGAAACAAGAAGATGAACTCGATGCAAGATTCATTCACTTCTCCACATACCAATTCAAAAATCGGTGATGTACTCCAACATTGTTTATTGCTTTTCTTCATTATGAGCAACTAAGTTTTTCATTAGAGCGAACAATGTAATCGAATTAAGACATTTATTTCTTTTATTCAAAATTCAAGTTCTTTTATTATTTAAGTGTTGATTTTAATTATGTATCTAATATTTTGATTTACTTGATCACTAATTCGATAATTTTGTGAAACTTTTACGAATCGAGAAGTGATTTTTAGATTTAGGCAACATATTGAAATTCGGCAATTTAATATAACTTGTAGAGATACCGACTAATTATTACAGTCATAAGATAAAATTCTTAGAACTAATATCTTGTTTAACTAAGATTAATTCACATAGATATATAGTATTGGATTTGTTAAATAGGCTCAATGAGAACTCGAGAAGGGTAAATTGAACACGATAAAAGAATTCGATTGAACACTACATTAGGTTATGAATCTTGAATAAAATTTAAATGTGATCAATAGATGAAATTTTTGTGCACTAATACATATTCCATAGTTGAAACATTAGTTCAATCTTTGTGTGCAATTTTGATACTTTAAATTTGTTAGAAGTATCTAGATAAAAAATCTCGACAATTCATAGTTTTGTTATTTGTTTTCATCAAATAGTAGTTAGAAATAGTAAATTAAGTATTAAAGTCTACTTCTCATGGGAACGATAATCCGGTCTCAAAGGTCCACTATATTACTTATTACGATATCATACACTTGAGATGCGCAACAAGTTTATGGGACCGTTTTCGAAACTATTTAACTTTAGTCTTAATTTTTTTTAAACTTTTATTTGATTTTTTTTTATTTTTTATTTACAAATAAAATGTGATCGTTGTATGCGCCGTTCCCAAGGCGACAATCTACAACCACTTAATCCAAAAATAGAACGTAGCTTCAGACGCGGACTCAAAGAACACCAACAAAAATAGAAACATCAGATGGTTGACAATCAAAATATTCTTATTCCGATACAACCAATTGGACAAGTTGTCGAGAGAGTAGTGGGATAGTAAAATCAACAAAATGAGCGAGTGAAAATAAATGAAGGAGACATGCCAATCTCAATGCTCATGACGCCTATAGCAGCACCCGCACACTCCATTATTGTATATGCAGATTTAGGGTAAATAATTTTTAGATAAGGGTAGATTGGATCAATTTGACAAGCAACATTCCAATTCTACGGGTTACCTCATGAAACTCTGAACACACATATCTCCAAATTTCTCAGAAATTATCAGATGTTCCAATATTTTGTATCCAGATTTCGTGGTAGACAATTTTCAGATAAGGGCGGAGTTGATCAATTTGATGAGCAACACGCTCCAATTCTACGGGTTACCTCATGAAAACATGAACACACATATCTCCAAATTTCTCAAAAATTATCAAAACTTCCATGCTCCAAGAGTTAATGAAGATACTATCAAGTTGCTTTTATTTCCTTACACATTGAGGGATGTAGCTTTGGAGTGGTTGGATGCTGAATCTCATGACAACATTACTACATGAGAGGAACTGACTAGAAAATTTTGCAACAAATTCTATCCACCGACAAAAGTAGCAAAAATTCAACTGAAAATTCAAACATTGCAACAAAGAGATTGGGAGAGTTATCATGATACATGGAACAAATTCAAAAAGCTAACAAGAAAGTGTCCAAATCATGGATTAATCAAGTGCAATATTTCTATACCGGACTTTCACCACTATCAAAATCTCAAGTGGATTCATGTGCAGGCGAATCAGTCATTGGTAAATTAGTTCAACAATGCCTAGACTTGTTTGAATTAATTGCTGCTACACATTCAATCTTCTCTTCAGAAAGAGTGGTACCAAATAAGACATGTGGAATTTTTGAACTAGACAACACCACATTTATCAATGCACATATTATTTCTTTAGCAAAGCAGGTGGAGTTACTTGTAAAATTACAAACACATGGAGTGAATTTCGTGATAATTAATTCAGCATGTGAGAATTGTGGAAGAAATCATGCTACATAAATTGCTTGACGCTTGCTTTTTCAGAGGGAAAAAAAAACTTGATTCAAAATTGTTCCCATAGTTTCAACAAATATGGAAATAATGTGTTAGCAAGAGATAATAACAAGTTTGGGAGAGGTGTTTCATCAATATGTGCAAAAAACAAGCAAATTATTCCAACAGATTGATACTAATTTTCAAAATCGGCAAGCGTCTATCAAGAAGTTAGATACAAAGATTGGTCAGATGCTCAACAATTTGCAGAACGTCCATAAGGATCATTTCCAAGCAATACAATGACAAATCCTAAGGAGTGGGTAATGGCAATAAGAATGGTGGAAAACAATCCACTAAAGGATCCTTTAAAAGTTAAAGCAAACGTACCTCTAGTCTCATTCCCCAAAAAGAAGTCGATTGAGGAAACTATCCATGCTATAACTACAAAGAGTGGGGTATAATTACCTGATATTACTGTGAAAAGATTATAAAGAAAAGATGAGGAAGAAGACGTCGATGAACCTACAATGGAAGAAAAATTTGCACTAACCTCAATTGAGAATGAAGAAAGTAAAAAAAACATCCACTACCAATGCACCTAGTCCATTTTAGACTTACGTGCCTCCCATTCCTTTTTCTCAAAAGGCTCAAGAAGAATAAACAAAACACAAAATTTGAAAAATTTCTTGATATTCTCAAGAAATTTCATATCAATATTTCGTTGATTGATACAATATTATAGATTCCAAACTACACAAAATCTTTGAAAGAGATGTTTACAAAGAAAAGAAAGTTTCTAGAGTTTGAAATTGTGTCATTAACAAATGAAAGTAGTACAAAAGTACAAAACAAATTGACTCCCAAGTTGAAAGATCCAAAGAGTTTTACTTTACCTATTTCAATTGGAAATCTTGTGTTATTAATGCATTGCGTGATACAGATGCTACTATAAATATTATGTCATAATCCATTTATAGGAAATTGGGATGGGGTGAAGTCCAATCATTATATATAATGCTACAACTAACTGAATAATTTCAAAGTCACGTGTCGCAAAATTGAGGATGTGATCATAAAAGCGGAAATTTTAATATTTCATGTGGACTTTATTGTGTTAAACATACCAAAAGATCGAGATATTCCATTCTATCAGGTCAGCCATTCTTAGCAACGAGTTGAACCCTAATAGAAACAGAGAATGGTGAGCTAATATTGATGGTGGAGAATAGGCGAGAGATATTCAATATTTACATCCAATACGAGCAACATCCCAACATCAAAGTTTGTTGTAGAATTGATGAAGAAGAACCACCTGATCAACAAAGGTGTCAGAAAAGAAAATCAAATTTTGGTGGACTTTTTGGTGGAGATGCGAATGGAAATATCATATTTTGGATAGCAAAGAAAAGGTGCAATGATGAAAATTGCACAAACTGCAAGGATGGAGTAATTTGGTTCGAGCCACCATAATCAATCATGGCAAAAAGTTAAGCTAATGACTTTAAAGAGGCAACCTAAACTTTATCCCTTTTATTACTTAGTTTTTAGTTTTAGGGTTTTTATTTTATTGTCATGACATTCTCGTTGTGATGTTTGTAGGAAGATTCTCAAATTTGTAGGCAACAACGTGGTTAGAAAGCCATCCCATATCGATCTCATCACGGCGATGGCAATACAAATATTGATGTATTCAAGGAAGTCCTAACCTCCTTTGTATTTATTTTAACATTGGGGACAATGTATGTTTTAAATTTGGTGGGTAAATCACCAGCTCTTAATTTCTTTTGTTAGTTGTTTAGTAATTCGTGATTGTGTGATATGATTTTATTTCGTATGAATTGTGTGTTAAAAAGCTATTTGTTTTTATTCACGCTTGTGTAAGTTAGATAGCATTTTCAATTATAATGAATATATTGAAGAGCATGTATTAATTTATGAATTGTGAATGAATTATGTGCTTTAGTTAAGTTCTCTGCTTATCCATGTAAAACGCAACAATATTTATGGACTATAATTGAGCATAGTGTCGTACAGAAACAAGAAGATTCATACGTATAGGTCGAATAGAGGATTTAGATGCTTAATCCCTTAACATAGATTCACAACATCATTTATCTGTATATATAATAATTTGGGGGTGTTCAAACCGATAAAAGAAATGATTTAAGATTGTGTGATTTCAAGCATGTTGAAAAAGATTGGTGTCGAGCATCTTTGACTTTCTAGTATGAACTTGATGATAACCAAATGTTAGGGATCTAACCCTCGTAAATTTTGCTTTTCTTTTATAGAAAATAAGCATTGCACTTATTCAATTTACGCCTCATGCATGCACCTTTTTTACTCAAATTAGTAAGTTTGTAGGTGTATCTTGGAACCTGGTAACTTTTCGTATTCAAAAGCTTGAGAGTTACCAACTAAAAGCTCGTTACAGGGTCAAGAAGAGAAAAAATGGTGAGATCAATATTGAGCTGAAAATATCGAAAAGAGAAAAACTATATACAACTGCACAGGTAAGAGATGATTGTTGAGGGCTCAGATAACTGGTGACTTTGTATCACTTGGTATAAACTTAATTGTTAAAATACTCATTATTTGGGAGAACCATCACATGAATAAATCGTTGACGTTACCTATTAGACTAAATCAAATTAGAGTGGTGTAAGGAATTGATAATGGAAATTAAACTTTAGAATTACACCTTGGAGTGAAAGAAAACAAGTTGAAGGTTGAGAATCTCATGAGTAAAGAAATGAGATAATTGACCATTTAAGGTTGGGAATTGAACCAATTGTGAATGTACAACATTACACTTGATTCTTCACACACACACATGTTTGTATTGGATAAGTGGAAGTTTATCTATTGCATTGTGATTTTGAAAATCGTTCATAAATATGATATAATGTTCTCAATCCTAATGTAATATGATAAGGTATCTAACCATAAAAGCGTGTTGCCTTTTTGTGTATTTATTAAGTTAAGTTACGGTTCTGTTTAAGGACAAACAAATGTTTAATTTTGGAGGATGTTTGATAAGTGTATTTTATATACTTATTTGAGCTGTAAAATATTGATATTTCGTAATTCTTTTTATTGAAATTATAGTCTAATTTATAATATAATGTGTTATCTGGTGAAACTCGATGAATGGAAGTGGAATGAAAGAAAGAAGAGAAAAATGGCAAAATTCAAAGTTTGGGGACTAAAGTGTAGATAATCAAAAGTTGTGTCGAACCTCGTAATACAGATTCGAGAATGCCCGGAGTCAATTGGATGCAATTAAAAGTCAAAAAAGAGTGAAATATTTTCAAAATATTTTCACAAATCAATTTTCAACCGTACAAGTATGTTCTAGATTTTTAGCCCGATATTGAGACCCCTTTTTGACCTAATAAACGTTCGAATTGGAAACAGTGTAAAGTTTTAGCAATTTGAGTTATATTTACAACCCAATTTGAATAGGTGGCAATTGGATATCGAAAGAAAAAATTATGATAAAAATATTGAAGGAGTGCAGTGCAGATTTTTACTCGAAAGGTGGTGCCGCAACTCCACCATCATGGCATCGAGGTGCCACCAAATTGCACAATACAGAGTTGTGACGTTACAGTGCCACTCCCATGGCGTCAGACACTGCCGGGATGTATCTAAAGCGCGTTTTTGCCCAATTTGAAGCTCATACAAACTCTAAATTATGGGGAAACGGAGGGAGGAGTATAAAGATAAGGAGAAAGGCACTTTTAGGGGTTCCATACATTGAGAAGCACAATATACAACTTGAGAATTGGAGAGCAAAATCAAAAAGAGAAAAATATCAAATCAAGGGTTTGGAATCAAAACTTGGAACAAGAAGAGAAATTTGGTGCAAGATTCATCCACTTCTCCACATATCAATTTAAAACCCGATGATGTACTCCAATATTGTTAATTGGTTTTCTTCATATATTATGAGTAATTAAGTTTTTCATTAGGGCAAACAATGTAATCGAATTGAGGCCCTTTATTTCTTTTATTCAAAACTCTAATACTTTGATTTACTTGATCATTAATTCAATAATTTTGTGAATCTTTTACGAATTGAGAAGTGATTTTTAGATTTAGGCCGCATGCAAATCCAACAATTTAGTATAACGTGTAGAGATAGCTAGACTAATTATTGCAGTCATTGGATAAAATTCAAGTAATATTTCGTTTAACTAAAATTAATTCGCATAGAGATATGGTATTAGATTAGTTAAATAGATTTAATGAGAACTCTAGATGGATAAATTGAATACGATAGAAGAATTCGATCGAACGCTACATTAGGTTATATATCTTGAATTAAAATTAAAAGTGATCAATAGATGAAATTGTTATGCCCTAATATCCATTCCATAGTTGAAACATCAGATCAATCTATGTGTGCAATTGTGATACTTTCAATTTGTTTGAAGTAGTTAGATAAAAAAATCTCAACAATTCATAGTTTTTTTTTTCATCAAATAGTAGTTAGAAATAATAAATTAAGTATTGAAGTCTAGTTCTCGTGAGAACAATAATTCGGAATCAAAGGTCCACTTTATTTCTTGTTACAATATCATACACTTACAATATAAAACACGACAATAATCAATTATGGAATGGAAGATCAATTGAGGGTTACTCTTCTCAAGGCCATAGAAGAACATAGAGTTTTGCTTTGTTACATTTCTTGATTTTCCTTATCTGTAATTTTTTAATTTTTTAAAATATAAAAAGTATTTAAATTAAATTAAATTTTATTACCAAAAAATGGAAAACGTCTCATCAAATATGCAAAATCGTTCCCACTGTTTAGACTTACAAAGTTTTTAAAACGACATTGCGATTATGATTGCGACTAATATTATAATACGAGAATCTCACTTTCTGTTCAAAATTGGTTAGCATCTTATTCAATTTGAAAACATCGGTAAGTAGTTTCAGGTTAGATTTTATGTCACATTTGACGAAATTGGTTTTTAAATCAGAAAAATGGGTCAACTTTGTACTCCAATTTTATTGGGATTCGTACTTCGATTTTAACATGACCAAGCATATTCATATTCTATTTCGCGAAATGATTAACGTGATATTAATATTTATCGAAAAAAATTTAAAATTTAATGAAATATTTGATGTCAAAATAATCCATTTAAAACTATAAACTCGTGAAAAATTTAACTTAAATGGAAATTGCTAAATACTTATACCACATAAGAAAGTTAGAGACTTTGGTTGGGTTTGGGCCTCAAGGAATATCAATAGTCTTTGGAAAGGGGAGACATATATCCTATTAGGTTTGGTCCTAATCCCACATGCACATTGCCCTCGCCGTCCAATCGCCTCAGCTCGACTCGACACGACACAACCCATGTCCGAGTCCAGTCTGGTTCGTGTGCGAGTGGAGTGGGTCCTTGTCTTATATATATATATATTAATATATATATACTAGGTTTAAGCAACGTGCAATGCACGATTGCTTAGTTTATATTAAATTTTTTGGTTCATTAAATAATTAATGATGTAATTGATAAATAATTACACATTGTGATATATTAATTTTAATTTGAA
>CAIGRF010195582.1:0-14230 GCA_903798235.1 Fraxinus ornus | reverse complement strand
AGAGATTAGTGGAAAAAGTGGGTGAAGTAAAACGGATGAGAGAGAGAAAGTAGGTGAAAACAAGATGCTTCTGGCTCCGGTAACTTTGACAGGAGTCCCATTAGCTATTTGAACAGATTGAACATGCGGAATTGTCAAAGAATCAAATGTAGACGGATTACAGGTAAAATGATCGGTGGCTCCAGAATCAATAACCCAAAGATTAGATACAGTAGTCAGTAGAAGTAGATTGCAACCCAAAAATACCTTCCCCGGAAGATGATCGAGCAACCTTGTTATCAGCCATTGTTTCGGGTTGTTAATGGATAATTTAACAACCAATTCTTCTAATATACCAAAAAAAAAAAAGACACCAACGTCCAGTAGTTATGCAGCTGAAACCTAATTTCTGTCGATCAACAACAATGTTGCAAGACCGTGCACACACTGGGCTCAATTTCAATTGTAAACCGAATATCAAACATCACAAGCAAATCGGCTCCAACCCATGAACTATGAATCCACTTCAGTTTGTTGGTCAGCCATGTGAGAACAACCACAACAGGGACTGGACAAATTGAATCAACAGAGTACCCTCAAGGAAATTATCAAAATGAAAAAACCCAGTCCCAATTCACAAGAAGATTACACTGCAATTCTTGGAAATGAAGAATATTGACGATTCAAATGTAGGCTTTTCTACATAGAGAAAGTGAAATCGAAACCTGGGGTTTGCAGAATTCTGTGATCAGGAAATATTAGCCAAAAAATGACAGGAATCAACTCGAAGGAGCCCAATACAGCCCCGAAAACCGATCGCTGGTACACGAGTGGTCCGAAACCCTAGTTTTCACCGTTGACCCAGTCCATACAATGCTTCGGCCGGAAGAAAAAAAAACTACAGTCGCCGTGACCCACTGCAAGAGTGGTCACGGATTAATCGAGCCTATTCTCCTCCTTGGTCTCCACCGCAGAAAGCAACCAGAGAGAGCGCCAGAGGTGCTGCGCTGCCCGAGGACGTTGCCGGCGTCGGGAAATCGGGAAGAGAGGATGGGGTTACTTAGATGGCTCTGATACCAAGTCGTAATTTGAAGAGGGTAAAAACTTGTTTTTATTAATAGATANGCTGCCCGAGGACGTTGCCGGCGTCGGGAAATCGGGAAGAGAGGATGGGGTTACTTAGATGGCTCTGATACCAAGTCGTAATTTGAAGAGGGTAAAAACTTGTTTTTATTAATAGATAATTAACATTCTATATACAAGGATTGGAAAGGAAATTGCATCTAAGTCCCTAACAATTACAAAGACTACAAGTTGGTAACCAAGAATAATAATATATATATTTCAACTATATGTAACTGAGAAAAACTACAGGTTCGTTCTCTAGCTTCTATTCCTTCTGTTAAGCAAGAACATGGTACTAAAATTTGTGCTAGAGAAGATAGGTGCCAGGATAACACTAAAGTGGTAAACCAAAAGAAAAATTTAATATTTACCTCAACTGAGAGCTTGCATATTGTGAAGAATTACAGCCGAGGAGTAAATGAAAGAAACTAAAAAGTAAAATTGACACACACCTCTTGGAGAACGTCTTCAGATGCATCTCCATTGTAATATCTGCGGTTAAGAAAAGATACAATGACGGTAATCCAATCTACATTTTGCTCTCGAACATAATGACAGAATGTAGAACAAAACTACAATTTTGTTCTCTGACGCAACGACATAGAGTAGAGTGAATATTGATTTGCAACAGACATCATCAAGAAAGGAATAAGAAATGATGTCATGTTCCTATAAAACTTTCATATGCAGGAAAAATTTGTGATCCTAGAAGGGTACTCTTTTTTTTATTCCTTTTAGGAAAGCCACTCAAGCCAAGACGAGGGTTTTTAGGCCTTCACCTCTTGGTTCGGGTGGGGGAAACGGATATGCTTGTGTATTATTTTAGGTAATTAAAGCAGTGGATCCTACAAAATTGTGGATAGTAAGTTGTACGTCCTACAAAATGTGTGGATGAGAAGTTTGACCAACCTATAAGAGCTTATAAGCACATATCAACATGCACAGAAGGGCACTTATTTTACTTCACAGGATTAAAAGTAGCGAACGGCGTAAGTATTGACAACTATGCTCAGCCAAGTGAGGGCAAGTGAATGAGTCAGACCTAAAGGTTCGTGCAAGTACCCGTTCAACGACGCTTATTGTCTTCCACATGGGCTAGTCATAGGCCATATTTTTTCGCTCTCAAATAAAAATCGCATTATGGGAAATATTTCAAGCTTATGGGGAAAAGAAACAAGAAATTACCGACAAGAACTATATATATGTTGAGAATCCTTGTGTGTGAGAATGTTAAAAATTGGAAACTGTAATTATGTGCCATAATTTATTTCCTTGTATAGTGTAAAGAGTTTTACAGTAAGTCAATATATGTTCCAAATCTATTTTTCAATCTGTTTTCAGTCAGTAAACTGTCTAAAGATCTAAAATATTCCATACATTTTTCTGCCTCTGAATGTTTTTTTAAGCATCAAACCTTGGCGAGGAGGATTGGCTCAGCTGAAGAAGGAATGGTTTGTACTATTTAAAAACAAATAATTTGAGTACTGCAAGGAGTTACACTAGTAGCAGCAACACAAAAAATGAAAAAATAATTTGTCTACGGCAACGAAGTCTAGGACACCCAGCCTTTCCTATTCTTAAAAAAACTACTTCTTGAATGGTTCTCAAACTGTGATGTATTAAAGTTTCATCGCGAAGAGAACAAACTTGATAACATCACAGAGTTTCATTTCCCATTAGTGAGAACAAATCTATGATTCCTTTATTTGTCATACATTCTGATGTATGGGGTTTCTCTGGAGTTAAGTTTACAATGGTTTGTGACATTTATTGATAAATGAACACCAGTCACCTGGGTTTATTTAATGAAGGAAAACTGATGTGAATTAAGTTTTTATTGATTTTTACAATATTAACACTCAATTTGACGCCAAGATTCAAAGTTTAAGATCTGCAATGGGGTGAGTATGTTGCTATACCCTTGCATATTTTTTTACAGAGAAAGGGATATTACATCAAACTACTAGTGTGGATACTTCAAAACAGAACGTATCAACTTCTACAGTTGCACAACGGACAGTTTGACTTTTTTCTTTGTGGGGGACATTTTTTTTCTAACTTGAGACAGCTGGGGAAGTTCTTTTGGAGGCCCAATGTTGAGTAAGGGTGGAGAAGCATTGAAAGTAAGGGAAGGAAGGGTAGAGTTGATGGATGGCCTACCAAATAATGAAAACGGAAGGAGCAAGCCATTCAATTTACTGTAAAAATAACTATATTATAATGGTTTGAAAAAAAGATGCTTGGCAGAAAGAATAAATTGCTATCTTTTAAAGTTCCTAGGGCTCTCTTATTTTTTTACAAGACCAGTCAGACGCACGTGCAATGCACGTGCCATAGTATAGTTAGCTATATGATAGCGTAAATATAAAAAAAAAAAAAAATTTGTCTTAAGCATTAGTTACATTAAACTTAACACACTTGAAATGATGATAGATGACAAAAATAATATTAAGANATTTATTTTCTAAACTTTGCGTTTGAACGTGTCTCTCTGTCCTAAAGTGAAAGGCCTGTAGTATGTTATCCAAAATAAGGAAAAAAAATACCTGTCCATCAGCAATAATTAGCAAAACATGGTACTGGCCTCCACTCTGCTCAACAATAGTCATTGCCATTTCAATAATAGGTGCAAATGATGTTGGTCCTGCAGTAAAGTGAAAGAGAGACTGAGCTATCTATTCCAATTAGCATTCAAATACTAAACTTAACACAATAGGCTACGTAGTTTGTCAACCTCTCAATTTTAGATTAGGAACGATTTGCCTGTAACGAGTTAACACATGTTCAAATCCTCTGCAAAATCTCTCGTCCAGATAGAAACTGAATACATCTTGATCATGGGTTGATGCTATCAAAATATTAGGAAGAGAGAAAGAGATTAAAGTTTCATAACTTGAGTAAGCCAAATCCAGATTTTGAGAAAAAAAATTACAAGTTTATACATTTCTTCCTAAAGGACAGGAAAAGCAATTTCAAATGAATCGCAAAGCTTGGGCATTTCCTTAGAATTCTCTAATCATTTAACAAAGGTTTCAATATCTAGAAACTGATGGATTTCAGAGTATTAAAGTCTCATTAACAGCTGCAAACAAAGATCAATATTGGGGTAGTTGGAAGGAAAGTAATTACATCATGTGCTCAGCTATCATATATAAATATGAGAGATTAAGGGAAATAACACGCTTTCAAAAAAATACCCAACATGTCTCAAATAATAAAAAAGCCAAACTTACAAAAGACAACTGATTACATGCAGTTTCTTTAATTGGATATAAGTATTGATTCCTAATGGTAGAAACATGAACAGGTTTATAAAGGAGAAATTAAACCTTTGCTTCCTAATTCAATTTAATATGATTTAGATATAACGACGACAACGTGAAGTATATATAAAGAAAAAAAATCCTGATAACGAATTAACGATCGCAGAAATGTATTTTCTCGTGCAAGAATATTCTCACCTCCATCCCAAGGAGTGTCATCTGGGCTGCAATTTTTTTTTTTTAAAAAAGGCAACCAATAAAAATCAAAACTTCAACCATCACCAGTGGCAATCAAAAATAAAAAATAACATAAAAAACCACAGGCACATACCCAAATATAACAGCATTCCATAGCATAATGTTATTATCACAAGGTGCGCCACTGATGCCAGCCGGAGTATCCTGCTGCAACCGCTTGAAATCTCTCATCAATCACTTCCTCGCCGGTGTCGACATCCTTACACCCCACAAACAACACCAATTAAATTCCTCCTTCTCCCTACCCAATAAGCAATCTTGAAAACAAAATTAAAACCTAGATCCATAAACTCTAGTCATAAATACAAGCCATACACATAAGTCAATCAACTGAGGTTATATAATATACATATCACGAAAATATCAACCGACAAGACAAAGTAACTTACAATTTCCAAAGACCAAATCGAGGAATAAACTTATTGTAGGAATAAAATTCTTGCATTAAGAGTTAAGACGGCTAATAATGATGCAAACAAAAAAATAAGTCAGAGCATAAAGAAATAGCAATAAATCAATACACGTAACTTATATTATAAAAGGAATTAAGATAAGAGAGTGTGGATAACAAACGAAACCTGCAAGTTTATGCTTGGAGACAAGCCTTATAAGGTAAGCTGAAGGATTATCCTTCGACCAGCCGGATAAAGAATAAACTACTTCTAGTCCATTTCCATTCCTTTCGACAAACTCTTGAAGCAGCCTATATCCAACAATGCCACATTAAAATTTGAGCCCCAATATAGAAAGAAGCACATAAAAATTTGGGCGACGACTGGAGAATTCGACATGTGTCCAGAGAAACTGCCTCTATTATATTGTTAGGATAAACAATATAAGGACCAAAAATGACTCCAAGCACTTGTATCATAGAGATGGTATCTTAGGTGATTCCTAACAATATGTTTGACACCCATTTTGGGAGAAAAATTGGTTTTTGAATAGTGATTGATGGAAGAATGTGTGGTTAAAAAGTAAGGAGAATTTTTGGGTTTATGTGTAATATTATTTTATTGATAGAACATGTGGTTGAAATGAAAAATGAGAATGAGAATGGAAAAAAAATGGGTGTCAAACATAGGCTAAATATACTAATTTCTCAATGTTAATCGTTAACATTGTAGCTTCTACAGTACTGCCCATCTACATTTTGGAGTGATAAAACAAAAAATTAAATGGTCACGAAAGTTTATAGCATAAGACAAATACATAAAATTAATCTTTTTTTACCTTCCATTAGAAAGCCCTGAAGTACTATCCTCTTGTTCCACATAATTCTGCTCATCTTCTACAACAACAACAAAAAAAGGCACAAGATCATAAAGATCGAGAAAGAGTTGCCTTTTGATGAAAGAAATAACTTAGCATCATCTACTAAAGTAATACGAAAACATAAAGAAAACACTTTGCCAATCTCCCAGATTTCTCCACTTTCATTTATTCATATTTAGCACATGTTTGGTACATATCAAAATTTACATTCTCATTCTTTTACTCATTTTCAACCACACATTATTCAATAAAATAATATTTTCCATCACATCAATAACTTTTCATTTTCTTTCAACCACACATTCTCCATCAATTTACTATTCCAAAATACATTCTTCCAAAATAATGTGGCTCAAACACACCCTTAGTACATACAGCAACTAACATAGCCCCTATTTGAGCTCCATTTTTTTTAAAAAACTCATTTCCTCCAAACTCATTTTCAACCACACATTCTTCCAATAAAATACTATTACACGTAAATCTAAAACTTTTCCTTGCCTTTTAATCACGCGTTCTCTAAAGAATCACCATTACAAAATCTATTCTACCAAAAAATAGGGCACAAACCCATAGTCTAAGTAGAATATCAACTTATTGTAAATTTATAAGCTAGCCTACAGACATTGTTGCAGCAAAAAATGAGAGAGAAAATAAATAAAGATCTAATCCCCTCTTTGTGCACTCTTAAGGATGGAAAACAGAAATTAAAGCTAAGACATTTCCTTGCACGAGAGTTCTAAATTCAACTTTATTTTTAACACTAACATATAAAAGAACCAACTGTGCATATCATGCACAAAAATATAACAGAAGATGCAGGAAATGAGAATATGCACATGAAAAAACACACATAGAAGCAGAAAGAGAGAGAGAGAATTAATACTTGAGAATTTCTTTTTGAATAAAGCCTTCATTTTCGCTTCCTTTCAATACAGACTGAAGATTCTTCTTTGCAAACTTCCTCGTTTTCTTCCCTAATTTCTCCATTCCTTTCCTTTTTTCTCTTCTGGATTATGCAATCTAACAAAAAAAAAATCGACTCAATTTCATCAAAAACTATAAAATACAATATCAAAAGAAGGATTTATATGAGTATTTACCAATTTATAATTACATAGCAGTTGTTTCTTTCTCTGCTACTGTTTTGAATTTTTCTTTTATTTGTTGTTAATTAACTAATGGGACTGGTTGGTTAAGTTTTTGAGCCAACCTGAAACATGACCGATCAATTCGGTTTAATTATGTCCAAATCAACCAGAAATTAAGAATAAAACCATACCGAATCAAATCGAATAATCTTTAGTCACAATCTACAATCAGTTCAGTTTGGGTTATTCATTTTGGAGCTCCAGAATTTGTTGTCCATAATCTCGGAATGGTGATTTGGAAGCACTAAATGGACATTAATTCATCATAAAAATTTTAAAGAGCAAAATGTATATAAATCAGATTATTTTCATTGAGCCAAACAAATTATTACTTCAGTAATTCACCTGTTTCCTTGTGTACGTTGTGAGTGGTGATTTGGTTTGTGATGTTCCCCCTGGGGCAGAGGCAGCTGCTCACAGGCGACACGACGCTGTAGTAAGCGCTCTGCTTTGCTCCACTGCTCACAGGTGACTCAGTAAATTGATAAAATCACATCAACCTCCCACATCATCACTGGGAAAAAAAAACAAAGAAATACTTAAACAAAGCAAAAGATAAAATCATATCTATTGCAGTAATATTGTAAGATCATTTATATAAGAAGCACATAAATCATTATAAATACAAATAATGAATAAGTAAACATGAAAACAATATTGCCATTATTGGAATGCATCCCTAAGTTCGGGGCAAAATTCAATTAAAGACAACAATCAAAATTGTAACTCCTCTTAGTATGGGTGTGTTTGGTTTTTTTGTGTGTGTGTGTGTGTGTGCGTGTGCGCGCGCGTGAGAGAGAGANAAAGGGTAAAGTAATAAAAGTGAAGAATTGTTAGTGGGTTTGTTGGGAGTACAGAGAGAGACGTACCAGTAATCGAATTTTGAGGGCTGAGATTGGACTTTGGTGGAGGAGTGTCTTCAATTCTCTTTGATAGATGATGTTAATCCTTGACTCTTTGTACCCTAATTTTTGGCCTTATGTTTTTCCAATACCTGTACTTTTAGTGAGAGAGAGAGAGAGGGGGGGGGGGGGGAAACCTCTGGGGCATGTGCAAAGGGCTTATGAGAGGTGGGTTTCCAAAAACCCATTCCACCAAATCGATTTGCCGATCGTTTCACTGATTCGAATGGCGCCAAGGTGTCAATCTCAGCCCTCGATCTCCCCTTCTCCTCAGAACCCGGCTCACTTCCATAACCCACTGTCGGACCCCATCAATCAAGCCCCCAACATTGGCATCTAGGGTTTTTTATCTCATTTTTTTGCGATTTTTTGGGGTTCTTCTGAAGAATTTCGAAAAGGAACGAAAATGGGAAGAAGATCGACTGTGGAAAGAGAAAGAAGAGATGTGTGTGTCAGATGAAAATTGAAAATGGGAGACAGGTTGCCGTGTGTGAGAAGAGAAAGGAAAAGGCAGAAAAGTAAATTAAAAATCTACATGACTCAGCTTTTATGGCTCGGCTTCTATGGTTCAAAAATGGCTGGCTTACTTGGCCAATCGGCTTATGAATAGTGCCACCAAACTTACTCTTTTACTAATGTAGGAAAAGTACAAAAAATTTATTGGGGAGATGCCATCTTAACCGCAACCTATCTTATAAACAGATTGCTATCCAGAGTGTTAAATTTCACGTTTCCCTTTCAAACTTTGTCTAAAAGGTATTCTTCAACCAAACTGTTTACCTATCTTAAACCTAAGAATATTTGTTTGTGACGCTAATCTACATGTATATAGTCCAAGCAGGAGTAACTTAGAACTTCAAGCAGTTAAATGCCTATTTGTGGGATATCTACGTAATAAAAAGGGATACAAGTGTTATGTCTATTAGTAAGAATCCTTGTGTGTGTGAATGTAAAATATTGTAAGCTGTAACTGTGTGATGAGATATGTCTCCTTGTATAGTCTAACAAATTGGATAGATAAGATCCTTAATTTATGGGATTTATTAGGATAGTCAATCCCTTCTTTTTTCCCACTTTCCTAGTTTAGTTTGAATTTTATCCTATACGTACATAATTTTATTCCTCAAATGAATACAACTTCAGTTATTCTAAAAATCCTATTACTGTATTATTATTCAGTGAATAGATAAGATGTCAATATTAAACATAATAGCCACTTGAAATGTTGATAGAATTGTAATTATGCACTGCTTTAATCAATTTGGAAAATTCAATATTTTTTAACCTACTTCTTATAATCAAACATAAGATTTAATGAAAAGAAAAGATGACTAGTAGTAAACTTTTGGAACATTAGTTAGCAGCACATGAAGCTCCTTCATTTCAATGTGAACTCCTCTCTCCTTGACCTCACTTAGATTCTCTACAGGATACAAAATTTCAAGGAACCAATTAAACTAAACCCACCATAACTGCAACCTTTTGATGCACACAAGCCAGCATTATGGTGAAAGATCACATTTATGAGGATAACAGGTAAACAAAATTGCACGGTAAATTCAACCCATTAAGATTAGGTTGAGATTTCTTTTTAACAATGTTTGTAGGTAGTTTCATGCATGAGTTCTGCAAACCATCTCTAGGATAAAAATGGCCATTAACAAAAAATTGCAGTGAAAAGTGGATGGCTAAAAAACACGAGGAAAATTGTTCGCAATTTTAGCTTTGTACGTATCTTATTTCAACAATAAAATATCTTCTACCTATCTCATTATGAAGAGCTATTACCCTTTTTACACCTTTTCATGGAAGCCTAGGACCAATGAAAACAACTCAATCGATGTCTTGGCTTTAAAAATGAATGGTGAGCATTTTTTTTTTACATGATATAAGCAAAAGGAGGTAATCAGGTCATATTCAAACTCATACAACATCACTTTGAAATAAATTCTGTACATTCTACAGAAACTGATTCTATGTCTCATGCAGAAGCCCTCAACATATGGGAAACACAGAAACCGAAAACAAAAAAGAGCAAAAGAGGAGTTTTTTTCCAATAAATACAAAGCATACCTTGACAAAAGTTTTACTGCAATACAATCATATGCTTCCTGAAATTCAAGTCAAGAGTACTTAAAATGCACTAGAATAGATAAAGAAAAGTACATAGGAAAGTTCTGTAAATTGGATAGTATTTACCCCCATCAATGTGTATATATTCCGAATATTAGCACCAACAAGGGAAGGATTTACTTGACAATAAGCATCAAAATAACATTGCAAACAATAATCAGGCACTTCATCATTTCCATAAGGTATGCCAGTGATCTTTCCTTCAATGTACACCTACAATTACAACATCATGCAGTTGGAACCAAAAAAATTTCCTCCGGACTTCCAAAACACTTGGTGCAATGGAAACATTCCATTCACAGCATTTATAAGAATGTTCAACCATAGATGATGCGGAAAATTCTTTTCACTAAGATTTTGGTTTACCATACACTACATCTCGAATTGTAAAACACCCTATTCTACCGTTCCTTGTTTTATGTCTCTACTTAACTGCTGCAGTCGTGAAAAGCCCTAATTTCAGGTCTTGCACAAGTACTCCCCATTGATGATGCGAATTTTGGATTAAAACTAGCCCTACCAGTATGATTATACTCACTAAAAGTGACATAACCGTCCTACTTAAATAGGTAATGCTATTTCATCATTGAAGTAAATGCATAAATTGATTTCTTCTCATGCTACAATAACCACAACAACAGAATATTTTCATTAAAGGATTGTGTGCATGAAATTTGACTTGCTACCTGCTTTCAGGATAAATGCAATTTTCACGAATAAAAAGTAACGGGCATTAATTCCAAATCTTTAAATTGATTAAGATGTAAACGAAAGTGTAGCCACAGTGAACATACTNGCTCAAAATTTATTATTTCAAAAAATGTAAAAGAGAAAAGACATCTAAAAGAAAGAATATGCGGCCAATACAAACTAGAAAGGCTTCGTGAAGATAATCACATAAAGATTAACCATCAGTAGCAAAGAAAAAAAATAAGAACAAAGTATAAAAGAGGCAACACAAACAAGAAGTATCTACAAAAGTACATTTCGCATTACACGAGGTACGTGAATGTTCACTCTAGTGCCTCATAATCATTATTTTCACTTTCGAACTTCTAATTTTCTACTTCCAAAAAATTCATATGTTAATGCCAAACCCACCTTTAAACAAAATGAAAACAATAAAGAAATGTTGTGACACACGGAATTAATGTGGTTTGACAGAGCACTTCAGCCTTCAGTGCTCTTCCAGCATAAAGGCTACAAACATGGCTGCAAAATAGGCAATTAAAGAAGGGAATTGGTTATAAGGTCTATTGAATAAGTTAAAGTTGCGTAAATTACACTTTTGGTCACCAAACTTTCAAAAGAATTTCAGTTGAGTCACTTAGCTTCAATACCTTCCAATCAGGTTAGCTCAACTTTCATTTGGTGGCAACTTACATAACTCCATGTTGGTCGGTAACAAAAATTGGTGAATGCATCCCACATGTCAATGAGTAAAAAACTTTCAACAATATCATGAAAAAAAAATAAAAAACCATTCTATATACTACACAACTATTCTACGGATAATTACAGAGTGCATCAACATAAATTGTGAAAATGAAGAAATATATTGTGCCAAAACAATAACGTACCAAGAATCACACATAATTGGTGCCTCTGACTAGCCACCATCAACTGGTGCCTCTGACTAGCTCACCTCAAACAAGCACTTTTCACAAAAAACAAACATATACAAATTAAATGTAAAAGAAAATATTTATTATTCATCAGATATAAGGCGTGTTCGGTATAGATTAAAACCGGATTAAAATTGAAAAACTAGCCGTTATTGTTGACTTTTATTAGACGAGTGGACTCAATAACGACTGTATTTTCAATTTTAATTGGCTTTTAAACCATACTGAACAGGCCCATAATATACATATATTTTAACACATATTTTGCTTCACCTGGCGGAAATTGTAGCATGAAGATGGGTTATTGACAAGCTCTCGAATGTTCACTTCAAACGGTGTATAATGTTCCTCGGGCAATATCATCCTGGGTACAACATTTTCAAACATGAGATTTAGAATACCAACAACTATATATGAATTTATACAACCCCTTAGTGCAAGAGAAAGTTTAGAACGACAAAATCTTGCATACCTTTCAACACCTGTGTTGCAAGAAGACTGAGGAATGGAAGTTGCGAGAGAATTATCATCCTTGGGTTTCACCTCATCACTTGCAACAGCATATGGGATAGCCTCTTCAGATTCAGATTCACGTAACATTAAATGTAAGCATGTAAGTACTTTTCCTAACAAAAAATGCCAAAATAAAAAATATGGAAGTGAGGAAAGAGGCAAGAAAGAGAAGACGGAGAAAACGCTATAGCAGGACAGAGATGGGGAGATAGATGATCACCAGATTTGGTCGTGATAGAATAAGACGTGGGTCAGGGAAGCCAAATTCAGATATTCCGTCGTTTTCTCAGTTCAATATGATTAAAGAATAAAATATAAACAAGTATCAACAAAGCTCTCCATATTCATTATTTCACATTCAAACTTAAGACATTTCATACATTAATGCAAATCCAAAACAAAGAAAAACCAAACACTTGAACAAATAAAATTGAAACAGCAAAGAATGCTCAACAAAGATGTATTTAAGGAAAAGAAGAAAAGCAAAATCAAATGTATCCAGTAATTCATTTTCTTAACGAAAAAGAGAAACATAAAAGCAAAAAGGATATTCTTCTCTTAAAGGGTTATTGATCCCATATCCATAGAAGTAGACACTTCCATTTTCCCAGTCATGCGATAGCTCGAAATCTCTATCAAAAACCATGCCCAAATGTTTCTGAGGCAGATTTGTAGTATACAATGTTGCAAGGACTAGCTTCTTTCCATCAACAGTTGCAAACAAGCAAACAGATTCATTTTCTTTCTCCTCTTTCAGCTTACCAAGAGTAGCCTGCGGAAGAAAGCATATCCTGATTCAACATAAAAGAGTAAATGAATTGCAACGATAGGTTAAGGAACCAGAAGCGCTCGCTATAAATTGAACCGAAATAAGTTACTACCAAAGTATCTAGAGATCTAATTAGCTTATGATAAGTTGCAGAGAGACCAAGATAGTGCCATTGAAATGTTAAAATTCAAAAAGATAACAATACAGATACTACTAAAATAAAGCTTAATGTAGCCAGTTTATACATCAACTAAAACAATAATAATCTTGCAGAATGATATTGAAGAAGCCGAGGGCAAGGAAACAGAGAAATTTCAGTTGCTTTACAAGAAGTAAAAGTAGATGATGCATTCAAGGAAAATGAAGTGCAAACAATCAAAAGGCATAAATCTAAACAAATTAAATACCTGAGTCAGACGCAAAGACATGCCCACACAAGACATAACGGTCAGAATCTTCCCACTTTTCACCTCGACACCTGAAACAAGATTTACCCCCAAAGTCCAAGGGGATGGTAAGTGTATAGCTGTGAACAATAAAATATGTCGAAATCCTAAAAAGGCAGAACAAAGAAGTCGGAGAGAGAGAGAGAGTTTTACCCCAAAATTCCATTGATGAACGAGAAATCTTGAGCGTGTGTTTGGGTTTGTACTGAAGATGTAGATGGGTAAGTATGCAAGTATTGCGAAGAAAGGATCGTGTATCAAGTATTTTGAAATGGGGGAGAAGGTGTACAGTACAATACCTGGCAAATTGATAGAAGAAGGGGGAGATTTTCCAAATGGATATTTCTATTTGTACATAATTTTTGGTGTAAATAAGAGTATTCACCCAGGAGGTGGATCTATGTGAATAAAAAATATTTTCTTCAAGTGGTCTCATCCCATGTGAGGGGTTATATACACCAAATTATGTACTAGCAATTCCTTATCCAAATTGGGGGGTCAACAAATGTTTTTTAAAGTTTTTATTAAAAAGCTATTTTTACCCTTAATGAAATGGGTCACTTAATGCAAAACATATCCTTTATTTATGAATAGTTTTAAAAACTTAGTTTTAATTTTTTATTTCTTTATTCATCCTCATTGGATAATTCTTCTGAATCTAATTTTTCTTCAAAAATTTCTTCATCAGTTTCTATTTCCTCAATATTAACTTCTTCACATTCATCTCTAATTTGATCAAAATCCGTAACTAATATTCTAACTTTCTTTTTTGGACATTCAGTACTTATATGTCC
>CAIGRF010195526.1:7178-32750 GCA_903798235.1 Fraxinus ornus | reverse complement strand
GGGCGAAAATGCAAAAAAAGAAATGTTGGGACGTTTTGCACACTAACTGTCAAACGTAGGGACGTTTTGTGCTAATAAGCCTAAATATGAACTAAGCAAACGTGCATTGCACGTTGCTTTCACCTAGTATATATATATATATATTTACTATTACTAACTTAAAAGTCATTTGTAATGTTAAATTACTTTTCTAGTGTTGGAAAAATCAGTGCCAAGCATGAACTTGCTGGGAAACTTGGATATATTAAAGATATTATTAAGTGGGGCAGAGATTATTTCTTTAAGATTTATCTAGCTAGTAAATATTACGTATATAGTTCCTAGAAATTCCATAATCACACGATATTCCATATGTCACGTTTGTTTTGGTGTAATTTTATTTTCATTTATTAACGTATATAAAATAAAAGCTCCTGTAATTTGTTTTCGATAGGTTGGAAAGGAAATACTACAAGAGGTCCATATTCAAATGATCACTATCGTTGGAAGTGTTACTAAATGCCATCATTGTTCGAATCTTGCTGCAGAAATGGTTGTTGCCTTAACTTCTGCTTCGATTATTTTCAAGGACAACGAGAAGTATTTACGAGAATTCATGTATGGGTGCAGCTTTGCTTTATTAAATAACAACAATTTTTTTAAGATTACAAATGAAAGTTTATCTTAGGTTAATGACTTGGAATCTTACAAGAAAAGAAGAATAAACTCCCGTCTGTGATTTCCGACAACATAATCAACAACATTGCCTCTAGTAATCGCTAACAGATGTGTGTCCGTAATAATCGATAATATATGTGTCAGTAATTCTATCTGAAATTATCGAAAAATATTTAAAATCGTTGGAATAAGCAATGAAGTCGACACTCCTCCACAATGGTGCTATATTTCATTAAATGATGTGTATAATTAAATGAGTTTCATATCCTTGCATTTAATTGAAGTAATGTTATTCAAAGTAAAGTGGTTATCCTATGGGGGCAACTTGTTAATTGATGCATTAACTTATTATTTGAACTAACATAATTACAGGAAATTAATTCCTCAAATAACAAGGTGACACATAAGATAACTATTTCAAAAGTTGGCTATTTATATAACGACACATATATTGCCACATAGACCGTGTTCAGTGCTATATAGCGTTAATCTAAAAATTTAACAACTGATTACAGCGTTGGCTCCAGTGTCACTTTGACTAATATTGAACACCACCCATGATGATTAGCATTATGCGTACAAAATCTATCATTAGTGGGTGCCTAATGATCCGTCAAAAGTTGTTATAAATAAACTCATTGCTGATTAGCCTAAGTGGAATCAAATCACGGTCCAGTGCCATAGTTTAGCATGCCAAGTATGAGCTGAAAAGGAAATTGATTATGTGTAATCCAAGCTTCATGGAGAATATCGATATATATAAAAATATGAAAGTATTAGAAATTTAGAACCGATATCTTGCCAAAATTAAGCAGTCAAAACTTGCAAGAAACTTAGGGTCCGTTTGATTGGTAGGGTGGAAAATGGGTGGAAAGAAAATGAATTCCAGGGAAAATAATTGCCTAGAACTTGTTTTCCAGGGAATTGTTAATTAAGTGTGTTTGATTGGTATAATTTTCCACCAATCCGTTTGACTTTATTTTACATAAAAATTGTCAATTAAAGGGATAAAATTTTTTACAATTGGGGATAGAGTTTGTTTAGATTGCCAAAAAATAAAAAAAAATTTAAAAAAATTAAAATTGAAAAAAAATTGATGTTCGTTTGGCTTTGTTTTACATTAAAATTGTCAATNCGGCGACGGGAAGAAGAGAGAGAGGCAATAGAGAGAGAAAGCAAGAGAGGCGAGATGTGAGAGATGAGAGATGAGAGGCGAGAGGTTAGGTGATTTTGATTTTTAGGGTTTGAGTAATTATAATGTAGATAGCAATTAATTAATATTTAATATTTAAAATGAAATACCTGATTTTTGTATAAATAAACTTCAAATTTGATTTTTGAATTGAAAACTTTAAAACTAGGGGTGGGTGTAATTTCCTCTATATATAAAAATATGAAAGTATTAGAACCGATATCTTACCAAAATTAAGCAGTCAAAACTTGCAAGAAACTTAAAAGAATACTGTATTTGTTTCACATAGATTTAATCAGAAAGATGTACGTCCTTTCAGAATTTGCAAGGAAGAAGTGTAAAGAATAAAAAAAGAGTTGCCAGCAAACTAAATCCTTTCAGACAGGAGAAAAACAAAAATTATGTAGTCTGTTCGTTAAAATTATCGAAGTTGGTTCACTAAATCTGTAAATAACAATAAACATTTACCAACACGAGGAACGCACGAAGAACCATTTTTCAAACGTATACTAAACACGAGAATCGTTAGCGACTTGTATAGTTAAAAAGTGTACAAAACAAATTTTTTATTCAAAAAGTAAGAATGGCTAAAATCACTCATCTATTACACTTTGAGTCTCGTTTATACCAAACGTAACACCAAATGTTCCTTCAAATACATTTGGTATGCAGTATTAGGCAGTAAATAACAGCGTAAGGAACAAAGATTAAACTTCTTTATTTTGTCTCACGTGCGTTACCAGACATGCAATAAAATGTTCCAATTCTCATAGCGCATCCAAACAAATTGTCTATTCTACAAAATCAAGACCATAGTATGTAAATTTTTTAAAGTTTAAGGGAAATATGTTCTTTATCCGACTCCTACACCCTGCATCTCATGCAAATTTAGAAAACGGTCAGGGGAAAATGCTGTAGAAAAAACAGTAGTCAGAATAACATAGTTCCAGTTCATGTATGTAATACATAGAGCAAGACATCGAAAAGGTTCCCAAGGATGACGAGAGCCAATACATGGAGATCTATGTTTCAAACAAGTGATCAAATGAAAGCATGCAGCAGCAAATTCAATAGAACCGTTACATATTTTGAAAACTATCAGAGCTACCATGAACCCTCAGCGCCAAGAGTAGGATTCTCGAAAGCGGAGAAATTCCAAAAAGTCTTCAATGAGTAGGGTGGAGAAATTGTTACTCCCTCTTCCGTGATTTTTGCAATCTGCATTTATATAATTGTGTCAGGATGGAATAGAAATATTCATCTCACCAGAAAGTTTGAAACTAATATACACGAACATCTCACTTGGCACTTTCCACCATAGACAACTACTGGGGTTAATTGATTAAGGATATCCTCATGCAGTAAAATCTAATCTTCGAAGAAATAAGCCCACCTTTCAACAAACTCCAAAGAATTTAACCACATATAGACAAACTCTACATACCTTTTCCCAGATCAAAACTTAAACATCATATAGATTAAAATCCAGAAATGTTTACCAAAAATTATAACAAATTAGATAATCAAGAGAAATTAAATTGCATAGAGCACCACAAATTCCTAGATTTTTTTTTCTAGTCTAACATAACACATTGTGTGGAACAGAAATGGGTTTTGGCTTATTGTATATAACAATCTCTAAGGAGTAAGGACCCAAAGGAATATTAAAACAACTTTAGTTTCATGATATAAGTTAGTCTTGTATCCTTGTGATATTTCTAATTGCTCCAAACTTCATGCGAGTAGCAGGAAGCAGCGGGAAATAATCAGATGTTAAACAGTACAACAATTTCCAAGAAGTCATGAAGCATGTATTCCACATAGGGAGAGCAAAACCTGAAGCTTGTTGACAGCTGATCTATCGCGATACAGAAGCACGCGCATGCATTTCTCCAGCAGTATGACACCCTCTTCAAAAGTCAAGTTCTCATGCCATTCATCACGTAGAAGAGGCCGTGCAAGGTGATTACCAAACCCAGTAGCCACATGGTTGTCTTCATAATGAACACCAATCATATTGACCTGGAAGTTAACATATATTTAGACAAAATTTAGCCACACCTTAAAAACAAATTAGCTTATAACAGCAAATTCATAAACGTGTACCAAGTAAATACGAACAGAAATTTACCGTTCCAAGATATTTCTGACCATTTTTCACTCCTCCAAGTACAAGTGAATTCCAAAGAGGGTTGAACTTATTGCGGCGATTATACATGACCCTGGTTAAATAGTTGTGCACCTCTTTAGGACCCAAGGAATTCCCATCATCCCACATGTTATCAGACAAGCTACATCCACAAAGCATGAATAAAAAAGAGTCAGAATTTTCAAGCCAATTTCTTAAAGACTAGGTAATAATAGAGCAACAGATATAGGGACAAGAACATGGGTTAGTTCTCATATTTATTTTTCTCCAAAGAAGTTGCTGAGTACAATTACACAAGATCATCAAGATAGCGCATTATTTCCTGAAAATCGCTGATTTCACCACTTGCTCCAATGAGAGAATGTTTTCCCACTGGCTTCAATCGTTCGACACTCTTGTAACGCAAGGTAGACCCATAGGAACCTACAAATGAAAATCATAAAAACATAAGACTCACATCTGACTCAAAACTTAGTTGACACGTTGTACATATATAATAGAAAATCAAAAGAAAAGTGTAATACATATAACAATTCCATGCTACATATATGACAATCAGAAGTGTATCTTTCTCCCTAAACATTACAATGTCAAAGTTATCCCAAGGACAGTTGCTTGTATCATCCGTAAACCTGCATGTCTTGATCCAATAATTGTAATTTAGTGCACATAAGAGTATCTTCAAGAGACTATATATAAAGAGCATCTTGAGTATAATAGAGGGCATCTTTAGATTTAAAGAGTGAAATTTTTTACCCACTCCAGTGGTCTCTTTATTTTTAACTCTTGATTTTACTTCTTCCAAGAAGGATTTATTGTTTTCCCTCTCTTTTTAATTAAAATACATATTTAGATGTCAATTGACAAAATATTCAAATATAACTTAAATAGTGTATCAAGTGGAGCATTGAAACTAGTAATTCATCAAATGTAATTATTAATAAATACAAATAAAGAGTGGATTGGCTCTCCACAAACTCCCTCTATTTCAAAAATTAAACTAAATAGTCTATTGGAGCCTATTTTTATGATTTTAATCTCCAAAAATAGAACTTATTTTAGATTTAACAAGTCTCTTGCTGATGCTCTAACATGCTTAATAGTAATTTTGTTTCCATCTGCCACCTCTACCTCTGTCCAACACAGCTTGCTGAATTTTGCATGAATGTAATAAAACTCATTTCCATCTTAATCAGTTCTAACAGAAGCCTAGCAGCCTTTTTCATATACTCTTTTGTTCTTCTAGCTCTGCCTGTTTTACCACAAATTCATGTTAACTTTCTCACTTCAACTACATCAAATTATGCAAACACTTTTCAATTACCCAACATTGTTGAAGGACAAAACCTTCAAGCATAAATTCAAGTGAACACAACACAGAGAGAAACAGTGAAACGAGAAAAATCAATTCACTGAGAAAATGTGTTCAGAACTTATGAGAGAATATCACAGTTTAAAATGTGTTTCAGTCACAGTACAAGCAGACACATCTATATCAATGTAAATGTCCAGCTCATTTGCCAGCTCAGAGATATAAAGGGCACACTCTCAGCATAATTTATTTTTTTTTTGCTTTTTCGCCACTGGCATGCGAAGCTATCAAAAGTGATAATAGCTACTAATTTTATGTAATAATACAATACATACTTCAAAAACGTTGATATCTTATAGAACTCCAACCAGGCTACCATTGACCTGGTAGAAGATCGATATCAAAGAAAAAGAAGATTGTTGCATGCACATGATATTGCCTAATTTATATGCTTGTAAACATATGCACATGCATGCTTACACAATTATATGCGATCGATTACCAAATAGCAAATAAAATTTGGATTCAGGATCTGACCTCCCATATCGGCTGCCAATAGTATACCATCCTTGTATTTGATGCCAACCACTGAAGTCCCTGTCACGTACGGATACCTACACCACCCAAATCACAAACAAAAAATATAAGGGGGAAAATATATAATAAGAACGAGTAACACGAAAAATAGCTTCGTCTTGTGCACATAGAATAATTATGCCCCCGTTTGAGCCCCATAAAATAACTTTACACTTGAACCCAAAACATTTTCCTATTTTTTAAATACACATTCACCAAAAATAAATAAAAATCAGGACTCATTCCCTCCAAAAAAAAATGGGACTCAAACAAGGGCTATATAAAAAAATCGAAAATTTTCAAACGTGAAGATAATTTCTACCAACTTCATAGACCTAAATTAATCAAATTTGAAAATCGATCCACTAAAACCCTAGTTTCTTCTAATTCCGTTATAATCAAACTATCAGATCTTAATAAGTATATTTTTGTACGTAGAGAGAGAAAAATCATACAGGGTTCTTTGAGAATCTGCTTCGGAGCTAATCAAGTTGTTCGTAGCCGGGGTTGAATCGAGCGACTGCAAGTACTTTAAACCCAAAAACGTCATCAAAAAAAATCAAAAATCAAAAATCAAATATCTACATCAGCTATTTTACATAAAAAGAAGAATACAGTATCAAATAAAACTTACATTCATATCCACGATGCCTAATAACAAGATTTTTAATCGATTTTGAAAGAGTCAAAAGTGTTCTGTTCGCACTAAATGAAAATAAATACTGGCTACAGCGTAAATTTGTTTTAAGAAAAGCTTCCCCTTTTCTCAAGAAAACTCCGGGCTGAAAGTATGTCGCCCAGTAACGTCTGTACTGATGAAAATCTAAAATGGAAATTGACATAAATAACACTGGAATTAATTTTTTTTTTTCTTAAACTGTGAAAAGAATCAGAGATGGCAAAAAAACCCGCACCGCCCCGCTCCGACGGGCCCCGTCCCGAATGGGGCGAAAAAAACCCACCCCGACGGGTTGGCGGGGCGAGGCGAGGATTGCCTCCCCCCACGGGTCTCGGGAAGAGGGTGCCCCGCCCCGCGAAGTTAAATAAAAACTAAAAATTGAATATTGTTTTTTAAATTTTGNTAGATCTGACTGTGTAGATAAAGATAAAACTATTAAAACATGGATGAAAAGTACAGACTTAGCTATACAATTTAACAAATAAGAAACATAAACAAGTTTTGGGTTTATAGAACATACATTCAGAGGAATTGTATGTGAATGGTAGAGAAAACTACCGGAAAATATAAAAAGAAGAATAAAATATGGAGAAAATACAACTGAAACATTAGATAATAGGAATTCTTTGAATGAGCAAAATGTAAAAGAGATATTAAGAATGTTTGAAAAAGCCATGAGAATAGAATTCTTAGGACACAAATTCAGAGTTGATGAAGAAGTTAGGAAACAAGAAGAATATAATGAATGAACAATAGCAATGAAAAATTTAAGGATATGTGATATGTGTGAATTAGATAGATATACATGTAAATTCGAAGAAATATATTATATATTAAACCAGGGAGACTATCAAGAAAATAAACCAATACTAAAGTCTTATTTTATGAAGTTATCATTCCCATGGGGAATTAAGTTACTAAAAGAATATGAGAAACTATTACCTCTTGGAGAAGAAGAATGTGTAAATATAGATAGTTTTGGAAGTAGAATTGAATTTACAAAAAGAATGATAAGCACCTAGTATAAAGAAGCTTTAGAAAGCAAGAAAGTATACAAGATAAGAAAAAACTCTTTGTGTTGCTAAAAAGATGTATGTCAAATTGAACAATGTGGATGTAAAAAAAGGAAATATAAGCCATAAAGAAAACATAAAAGAAAATTTAAAAGCTACAAGAAATTTAAGAAAAGAGGTTTTAAACAACATAAAATATATTTTAAGAAAAGAAATTGGACTAAAAAGCCCAAATCAAAATATATCAAGAAATGTAGACGTTTTATTTGTAATGAAGAAGGGCACATTGCCACTCAATGTCCTAAAAAGAAAGAAAGATAAAATATAAAAACTCTTAGAATTTATGAAGAATTCCAAGATGATAGTGATATAGAACTAATTGAATATTTTGAAGATTTAAGTAGTGAATGTTGTAGTATTTATGAATTAGATACATCCTCATCAAAAGAAGATTCTGATGAAATAGTATATATGAATCAAAAGATACAACAAATGGACCAGGAAATAGAAGTAGAAACAACCGAGGAAGTTGAAGATCAGTAGAAGGTATAAACCAAGAAATCACATTTGATGCCAGAAAATACAAAGGGATAATCAAGAAAATATTAGACTTACAAGAATAAGACGTATTCTATCAAGGATTCTTAGGAATACTGCCAGAGTAAATAAAACAATTGTAAGTATGAACTACAAAAAAATATCTATCAATATAGAAGATACAATAGGAAAGGCAAGAATACCTATAATAAAAAAAGAATGGGTAAGACAAAAGTTATCCAAAATTCCAAAAAATATGAGAAGCAAGTTAAAATGTATTGAGATATGAGGAATCCAAATCATGGTAAAATGATTTTTTTAGAGAAGGTATGAATATACCAATAGAAATATATTGCATGGACAACAGAATCTTACAAGATCCTATAGATGCTCTATTAGGAACTGTTGTAGGAAATCTGGTTTACCAGAAAATATTTATAGTAAAACCAAATTATACGGTATCATTAATTGATGAAAATATTGACAAAAGTTTCAATTTATATTATAGAATTGGAAACTTGAAGATTTGCGAAAAAGTAAGGCTATTAGTGTTAGCAAAAAATCAATTTTTGCTTTTAGTACTAGCCATCAAACAATCTACTGAAGATAATTGATAATATTATCATACATAAAAACTTTGAAGAATTAGCTCAATATATACCTCCCAGAAAATATCAAGAACATGAAATTACCATACCGAACAAATAATGTTTAATTTTCACAAACAAGCAAGATAAATCAATTCTGAAGGGAAATTGATAAGAAGAAATAGTGTCAGTCTAGAAGGAGATAATCTTATTGCAAGATTTCCCCCAGACAAGGATCTAAGATAAGCCAACTTAGAAAATTAAGTATTACCGAACCATTAAATTCACAATATTATATCAAAACAAGATATGTTAATCAAGAAGGATATAAGAAGAATCTTCTTGTCCTTATAGATACTGGAGCAGATAAAAGTCATGTAAATGCTAAATTTGTTAACCATTTATTAGATTTTGAATTACCAGAACCATATATATTCAAGGATTATTGGGAAATAATCTTGAAATAAGAAAATATATGAAATTTCCTCTTATATTTGTAGGAGAGGTTCAGAAAGAATATACTAAAGAAATAATTCTATATAAAGATGAATTATATGGAGTCAATCGTTCACCTATACTATTAGGAATGAACTTCCTTAAGAAATTTAATCCTTGTAAAATTTGTTAAGGATATTTGAAGATAACAGTTGATGATAATCCAATCATCATGTCAAGAATAGATGAAAATAGGAAACCAATGTTGTCATGGAAAGAGTAATTAGTACTAATCCCATGAGTCTATATATTGAAGTTACACTTAGCCCCTGTTTGAGCCAACTTTATTGAAAATGAAAATGAAAAATATAGTCGTTATTGGAGCCCACACAAGAGATAGAAAATTTGAATTTAAATATTGATGTGATGTAAAACGGTCATATTTTTCATTTTAATGAGATGATAATGTAGATCAAGCGGGGCCTAAAACTTTTCATAACTTTTCTGCCACACATTCTCCCATCAATCACTATTCCAAAAAAATTATTCTCTAAAAATGGGTGTCAAACACCCTCTATATTCACACATGATAATGCTATTTAACTCCTGATAAATGCGTTTTTACACACTTATCTAACAGTCAAAACATGAAAAATTGTTGATTAATATGTTGGAATACAGCTTAATTCTATGTAATTTATGTTTTGCAGGACAAAGTGATGAATGTAGCTGAAATATGGAAAAACGAGTGAAAAAAGGACAAAAATGGAGAAAAATAAAAGTTCAGGGACTAAAGTGCAAATACTCTAAACTTGTTTCTAACATTGTGATTAAGATTTGAGAGTGTTAGATGTCAATTGGATGAAGAAAGGAGTCAAACGGATGAAGAATAGCCAAGACATTATCACATATCAACTTTCAAACTGAAAAATTTTGCACCGGTTCTCAGCCTCATATTGAGACCAGTTTTTTACATGTAAAAAGATCCAATTGGAAGTTGAAATCTGAAGAAAAGTTGTAACCCTTTGAGTTATCTTTCTAACGCATCTTGAATCACCTCAATCGGATATCGGTAGAGAAAGTTATGACCAAAATAATAAAATTTGTCCGGCGGGAAAATATTATAACAATGCAGTCGCATGGAAGCTTTCAGCGAATTCAAGGACAGAAATTCTTTGTTCCATGCGACCACATGGGTTTATACCTTGTGTTCGCATAGGTCATTTATGTGCCCGAATTTTCAAGTTTCCTTCTACGACTCAAACACTTATGGTAACTTATTTTAACACGATTTCTCAACCCTAAAAGACCCAGAACACATCATTCTTCATTATTCATCATTCTTCCATTGATTTTGGCTCAAAAAATCCATGAAAAACTAAAACCTTGGTGAAGTTAGGGAGGAACTCTTTCGGAATTGGTGATTTCATATCTATTATTCACATATTTTGGTATTTTCTTGTTGAACAACTCTAAATTTTATAGTTTCTTTCCATAAATTTGTAATGAGATTGATTTAGTCTTTATTAAATTAATCATAGATTCAGTCACACTTTTTTCTATCGACGAGTTGAAATATTTGTTGAATTATAATCTCATGAATGTTATTGGTGGATCGTTTACTACTTTTATGCTAGATGTATAAAGCCGCTCTTCTGATCTTATTCCAATACATGTATGCGTAATTGTGTTACATAAAAACAAGATTCTAGAGTTACAATTGAAATTAAATTGAGTTAATGGTATTCTTCTCATCATGAATTAATTTAGAGATTGGTTTAGTGTTTATTAAATTGGTCATAGAATTAGTCATGCTTTCTCTATGGATTGATTGAAATAATTATTTAGGTTTAATTTCAATTATATAAGTTTATTGATGTGATTCTCTACTTCTTTATGCTTTAGTATAGTCAATCTTGAATCTGATTTTGATAAACCAAGTGTGAACATTGGAATATGAAGCTTAACCATTAGGATCACGTTAGAATTAAATTGAGTTTAAACGACATATCTTTCGATTAGAATACCAAGATGAAAGCCTCTAATTGTATTATAAAAATGGAATAATTAATGTGATTGATCCGATCCGATTGAGAGAATCCCGACGCTGCACTGCCTCAAATTATTGATTCTAATTTCACCGTTCAATATTGAATTTCACTACACATTAAAGAGAATAATTCACTCTTCTTGATCCTTTGAGCATTTTTCATCTCCTTGTGGATACGACACACTAAAGTTGCACTACAACTACCGCGTTATTCTTTAGGCGTAATCAACCCCTATTAAAATTATAATTCATTTTTTCTCTTTCTTCTTATCAACTGCACATTTTCCAATAAAATTTTCAATAAAATAATATTACACGTAAATTCAAAAAATTTCTTTTTCTTTTTCTTTAGTCACGTACTCTTCAAAAAAATATTATTCTAAAAATTATAATATCAAATAATGGATGTCAGACAAGGGCTTAGCATAGTGATTCTAAGCATCCTTCTACAATGAGAGAGAGAGAGAGGAGGTCATTGGCCCCACAGAAATTCGAAGTATTATTTTTTAATATGTTACTTTATTTTTATTTTACTTATTTTAATAGTATATTGTATTTTGTGTTTGAAAAATCTTAGTTAGTTAAATTAAGTCCCCATTGATTCGTCGTTGTCCAACTATGTAGCTATAATGATATGAGCTCATGTGCATAGGCCATTAACTTTACATACTGTTCATTTTAGAAAAGTTTGAGTACATCTTAACCTTCACAACATTGTGTCACATATCCACCATGATTCGAATTCAAAACCTCTACCTTGTGATAGGCTTCATCGAATCATGGGGACGTCCTTTTTTTTAACGACTTGGACCTCGTGCATAAATCATTGTATCATATGTATTGTCCGCTTTTGAAGAGTTTAAGTCTATCTTAGTGTTCCCCAATATTTTAAACCTAAGACCTCTGTTTTATAATAAATTTAAGTTAAATTTCAGTACTAATTAAGCAATATGTCACATTAGTACTTGGATTTAACTTAACTCTCATAAAATAAAGGTTTTGGATTCAAATTTTGAGAACGTGACTGAAAATCATGAAGGATAATATGAGTTTGGGCTCTCTCAAAATGGACAATACTTAAAATAATGACTTGCACATGAAGATTTGGATTCGAATCCTAAGAACGTGACAAAAAAATCATGAGGCATAAGATGTGTTAAGACTCTCTCAAATAGATGGTACTTAAGTTAACGAAATGACGTAGATGTCGAGTCGTTACAATGTTATTGGGATCCGATTCTTTTAACTTGTTAAAAATGGTAATTGGCACAATATTCCATAACCTTTGCCTGTTCTGTAGAATACCATCCCATCGTTTCATTTTGGCTCAAAGCACCATAAATTACCCAAACGTTGCAAGAAACCCGACTGTCGTCTACCTCTATTAATTTCTCAATTAAAAGGGATTTTGAAGGCCAAAATTAATAAAAATATTTAGAGCACTTTTCTCTCATTAGCACATAACGTCCTCATATTTCATTGTTATTGTGAAAAACGTCTATACCTTTCGTTTTTTTTTTTACATTTTCACTCTTATTTTCATATTTTATTGTGCAAAATGTCATTTTCATCTATTTTCTTAAATAAAAATTGTGAAATGACGAATATACAATTCTATTTAAATAAAACAAAAAGAAAAAATAATTGCAACCATAGTCCCAAGTATTTTTTAAAAAGCGCAAATGAATCTCAAAATAAATTATCAAAAGGGTAATTAGTACATAATGTCCATATCTTTCACCTTTATTGTGAAAAATGTCCATACCTTTCATTTTTTTTTTTTGACATTTTCACCATTACACACTTGATTGTGCAAACCATCATTTTCATCCATTTTCATCCAATTTCTCAACAAAAAAACTGTGAAATAATGAATATACCCTCTAATTTAAATAAAAAAAAATATTTTTTCAATTTCTAATTCTTTAATAAATTATTTGGGACTCATTTGCACTTTTTTATTTTTTTATAATTTTTAAATAAATTTAATTGGGACTCGTTTGCATTTTTTTTTAAAAAAAATATTTTTCTTATAATTTATTGTGGACTCGTTTGCATTTTAAAAAAAACTGGGACTATTATTTCAATTAATTCTTTAGGTTTTTTTTTTTTGTCTAAATATGAGGATATATTTTGTCATTTCACAGCTTTTTATTAAGAATTTGGATGAAAATGGGTAAAAATGATGATTTGCGCAATCAAATGTGTAATTAAATGTGAAAATATATAAAAAAAAAGGTAGGGACGTTTTTTGCAATAATAGTTAGAGGTATGGACATTATGTGCTAATTACTCTTTTAATAATTTATTTGGGACTCATTTGCGCTTTAAAAAAAATGGAAGTATGATTGCAATTAGATTTTTTTTTTCTTTTGCTTTATTTAAAGCTAAGAGTATATTCGTCATTTTATAATTTTTAATTGAAAAAATAGATGAAAATGACATTTTGTACAATGAAATTTGAAAATAAGGGTGAAAATGCCAAAAAAATGAAAGGTAAAAACTTTTTCCACAATAACTGTGAAAGGTGAGAACGTTATGTACTAATTACCCTCATCTATACACTCATAGATTCTCGAAAACAGTAATTTATTGAGTGAGTTTCACTTTGGGATATGAAAGGTAGAAGAAAGTTGCAGCTAATTTCTACAAACATATTGGATTTGCTTGCAATACGGGAGGGATCTTCCCCAACATTTGGCTAAAGCCTCTAAACTAAGGGAGTTTTTTTGTTGAAGAGAAAAGTTAATTCATAAAGGTAGGTGATATGGTGCCAACCGTATTAAAAAATGTAACTTTTTTTTTTCGACTTGTCTATGTGTAGGGACGGAGCTAAGGAGGGGGGAGGGGGGTGCGACCGTCCCCCATCATTGTCCGCAGTCCACTATTTTGGTACTCAAAATCGTCGTTTTCAATCATTTTTTAGTTAAAAAAATATTTCGGACCCCTCATAACTAAAAATTATGGCTACATCCCTCTTTATGTGACATATCATCTATTGACACCTCATCTTGAAAGTAAAAATATGAGTCACGTTTGAAAATGTATAATCTATTAAATGCAATGGACCTCATTATCAAATAAATCGATGTTTAGCACAATCGAGGTCAAATAGCATTTACTACTTTGCCAAATATTGAGTGATACAAATCAAATTCTCTCAAATCAACGGACCAAATAGCCTTCCTTATACAACAGTTTATGCCATCACCGAGACCTTCACAGCTTCGCGTCACCCACCGAGTGTCCCACTCCCACCCAAGGAACGCTGAACAGTGGGAAGACAGATCAAAACCCGGGCGCGTTGGCGGCCACACACCGGAATTAATAAACTGACGACACGTCGGGGAGTTGGCAGCTTCATCTTCCACAAGGTTGGGTAAAAAAATCAACAGACCACCGAGAGGGAGAGAGTAGGAATCACCGTGAGGTATCCGATCAATCTATCTCTCACCGCTCAGACACACATGCATGCACGAATATATAACTCGACGACTTAATTTTTTGAATAAATTAAGCGAATTTGATGTAGTTTTGATGATCAATCATTTTCATTTTCTGATCAGAGGGAGTGTTGATAAGAAAAGGCCAAGCACTGTTTTCCTGAATTAAATTGTAAAGAGATGGACTTGGTGACTAGTTGCAAGGTATATTTAGTTTAATTTCTTAATGTTACTTCAATTAATTTCTGTATGCAATGGTCTATTTTTTTGAGGTGACGGGAATATTTGTGTTTTTTGTTCAAAATTCGGTTCACTATATGGTTCAACAATCACTGGCGTCACAGATTTTTTTTAGTGTTTAATAATTAGGCGGAAAATGAAAAAAACTGTATTCTGTTTGGAATTCTGAACTTCGAGATGAGATTCTTTATTGTAATGTTCAGCTACCAATATTTTTTCTGGCAGCAAAAAATTCCTCTATGATCTTACAGTAGTGACTAACAAAGATTTTTTTTTTCTGTTTGATGAATTCAGCGAGGGAGTATTGATTAATGGGGATCAGTTTGTGTTACACAAGAATGACAATGGCCAGAACGTTCAATTCATACAAGTATTACAAGACAAGAATGATCATATCTATAATTTGATAAACATTATTTCATGTTTTTCATGGCAGTGTGTGGCATCCTGTGTTACTTAATGTTTCTGGGCCTCGCTGGCTCACTCTGCTGTTATCTTTTAGTAATTAGAGATAGGGTGTCATTTTTATGCATGCCAAATTCTGTAAAATCATTCACTTTTCTGCAATGTTTCTGCTAATGGTTTTACTGATTCTTGTAGGACAAATTAGCATATTTTAGGATAAAGGAGCTCAAGGATGTTCTTACACAGCTAGGGCTTTCAAAGCAGGGAAGGAAGCAGGTTAGACATCCCACTATTCCATGGATCGCTTAGTACTTATTTCAGTTGAAATATCATTAAGAAATATGTTGTAAGTGAGGGAGGGAGAGCTTACTTCCACCTCATCTCTCATAAAAGGAACACATGTCAGAAATAATGCTGGTGTTGGTGAATATAAGTAGCTTGTGTTGCCTCTTCCCCTTCATCTTTTGGCTGGCTAATACGGAACTTCAAAGACAGTGGGAAGCTACCACAGGCTGTCCCTTTTTTCTTGATTTTGATTGCTATAGCCTAAAAATGGAGCCCATTACGTGTCTGGTGTTCATTCCTTATCAAACTGATCAAATAAGCAAGGACATAGACTTGCAGTGATTTTTAGAAAATGCAGGACATAGACACACTATTGATATTGTTATTTCTACATTTATTTATTATATCTTTATTCTTATGCCTTATTAATTTATTTATTTTTTTGAATAAAATCAATACTTTTGAACTAGAGTAGTGTTTATTTGTTGTATTTAGATAAGTTTTGGTTAAAATATATATTACTATTGCTGATGAAAGAGAAATGCTATAATAGTTATAAAACCAATTCAGCGTGGAGTGTGTAGAATTTTTTAACATCATATTGAATTTTTACGCAAATGGTTTAATATATAATTTTTTTTTCTCTGGTATTCCAAAATTTATAAAATGGGGGATTTTTCAATCCTCAATGTGTTGAGGACATGTTCCAGAATTATAAAGAATATAAACTAAAAAGGACACACCAGACATCACAAGGCGCATCGAACAAGTGATCCTTGAGTTTAGGAAATTTAAGTATAAAGATAAGGCACACTGCAGCATGGACACATGCCTTAAGAGTGTCCGAGAAGTATCAGTTCATATACACGTACTCGGCACACCATGTCCCCGTTTCATAGCTCCTGCAGCAAATGAAGATTGATTGTCCTACCTCCTTGGAGCTATATTTTTTTTTTTTTATCAAGTGTATAGTCTCAATTCCTTTTATAAGAAATATATCTAGCTCCTGGTAGTAGAGGAAGATCGATTGTACTTGCTCTGAGTTTATTAGAGTTATTTTTTTAGAGAACGGGTTCCATTTTTCTCATACTGCTGTAATATTCATTCCTGTGACTGTACACACTTTGGTATAGGGTGGATTTCATATGTTCATCACTAATTTATTGTTTTCTTTAACAGTTACCCGTTTTAGCTCTTCGTCATGTTTAAATAAAAGTAGATATTTTCTGATTGGTCTGCAATTTGGCTTGGTGTAGGACCTAGTTGATCGGATATTAGCCATCCTCATCATGGACCAAGGTACATGTCATGCTATTCTTATAAGAATGTGGCTTCCAAAAATATGACAAGTCTTCTGTGGAATGACGGATTCTTCATCACTCTACATTTGTGTGTGAATGTAAACAAGCATATATGTTGGTGCTCCAAGCATTAGTTTCTATTCCTTTCATAACTTTCTGAGTCTGGGAAAGTGGAAACAATTTTCCACACTCAGACTGGTGGTTTCTTTTTATCCTGTGAATTTTATATGAGGTTATGTAAACCTTGCATGGGTTGGGCACCTCTAATGTACAAGTTTATGGGCGTAATTTGGCTGCATGCTTATTCATTCATTTCCACGTGCAAATTTTAGGTATCAGTTATATTTTCCCCGCAAAGGAGCAGTGCATGTAAAGCAGATGATTTGAACACTTGCCCGTGGAAGCTCATAACTTCAATTTAACTTTCATATTTCTTTTGATGTGCATAGTATCCCTATCAAATCCTCGTGTTTGTGTGAATGGCAAAGGTTGTGGGATCTTCACCTACCACCTTTCTTCATTCATGTTTGTGAGTTCCAGTCACAAAGTCTGCTTCTGCTTTTATGGGTGCACTGTTTTCCGCAGTTTTTTTGTGTCACTGCATCGTATCTGCAGAAGCGTTCATATATGACATTTCACAGTTTCAGGACTTTATGCCACAAAAAATGCTGCGGGGAAAGAGGTAGTAGCAAAGCTAGTTGATGATACTTACAGGTGCGTCACTGTTATATATTTGCTTGCTGCAATAATATATGAGAAGCCTTTATATATTGGTTAATTTTTTTACATCTAACCTGTGTGGGATTTTTACCCTTAACATGTACCGCAAGATGGTGGCTTGTTTGAGGACAAAAATCTTGGAACCCCAATGGCTTGTTTGAGCTCCTAGATGGATAGAATTGCTCATTTGAGTTTGTTAGACTTTGATACTATTTCAAGACCTTGGGCTTCCATCTTAAAAGGCCAACCTTGTTAAGAGTAGTAGTTCAAGCCCATATATGTTGGTTTGTGATTTGATACTGGTGTGGGATTTTTATCTTATCAGTACATATTAAGCCTACAAGGAACGTTAATTTCTTTCACATTTATTTTGTTCAGTTGCCTGGTTTACTAGTCTCGTCATTTAGATTTCCAACATTTAGAGTCCAGGTTGAGAAACCATGCTATTGTACTCGCAACTGACACTTTTGATCTCAACCAGGAAACAACTGGAAAGAAAATAAAATAAAAAACAATAGGTGGGGGCTATAGTGGAAAGCGAATTTGAGGACCAGAATTAGAGCAATATGCAAAAAATTGACTGTTGTTTCAGAGGTGGAGTAATATTCTTTAATCTTCAGTAAATGATATCATGCATTTTATCTTTCTTTCTTTTTTCAGGAAAATGTATGTTTCTGGGGTAGCTGATTTACCATCAAACTCACTAGGTGTTTCGGATAGCAGTAATGCAAAACTCGAAGAGGAAACTGAAGATCCTATTCAAATGCCTAAGATCCGCTGCCTCTGTAGAAGCACATTAGCAATTGATCCGATGATCAAAGTACATTTATATTTTAATTACTAAATTCATTGCCATGCACCTTATTGCTCCCAGTTGTTCCATTTCTCACTTCTATGATTGGTTTGTTTGGTAGACTCTCTTTCTATTATTGCTGCTTGTCACTCCTAATATTTTGCTAAAGATGGGTCTTAATGATTCTTTCTTATCATTTTTCTGTTGGAGTTCTAACTGAGTGAATTTCCATATAATTTCTTGAATTGCATCATGTCAGCTTCCCCATGTCAGGCAGTTTTATATTTCCATAAGAAGTATATGAATCAAAATATTTTCTTCCGCCTTTGTGGCAGATGGTATCATTTTTACGGTGTACACCTTTTTGCAGTGCGAAGATCCTAGGTGTAATGTCTGGCAGCATATAGCATGCGTGGTGATTCCTGAGAAACCCAAGGATGATGTTCTACCAAATCCCCCAGAGATTTTTTACTGTGAAATTTGTAGACTGAATCGTGCAGACCCGTAAGTGACATGTTTAATGTTTTTGGTCACCTTGTTTGTAATTTGTATTATAGGATCCAGTACATGGCATCAAACCTAACTGTTAGCACCATTTTTCCATTTTTTTTCTCATGCATTACTAGCTGATTGTTCTTCATGGGGCTTTTTTCTTCACTAATATTTGTATATTTCCAGTTGATTTCAATTATCAAGATTTGATAAACTCTCATATGTTCCATTCAGAAAAGGGCAGACATTCTGAGATTTCCTGCTCTTCTGCATCCGTATTCTGCCTTCAATTTACTTTTTGATATCTTTTGGGTGCCTGTTTCTTGGCATCTTGCAGTCATGGTTATGCCTAGGTTGAGGCTGTGTCTTGTTAAACTATTTCGGTCTTTCTGCCATTCACAAACATTGAATGCTAAGTCAAACTTGGATGGCACTCTCTTTAATTTTGTCTTGCCTTACGGTTTTCTTTTCATGGTTCCCGCTTCTTTTTACCAATAAAAGATGAAATGACTAGCAGTTCGGGCATCGGCTTCTTGTGACGTATTTTTGAACATGCTTATAAATGGAAAAAAGTTACCATAAATGTTTAGATTTTTGAATGTGGTTCAACCATCTTTTACTTGTATCATGACTTTCAGCCTTCAACTCACATTATTAGTTCTTTTGGTTTTGGTTTTGGTTTCCCTGAACATTCCTTTGCATAATCATTCTCTCTCTCTCTCTCTCTCTCTCTCTCTCTCTCTCAAACTTGAAGCTAAAGTTATTGAGTAACATCAATGCTTTGAAGTATTGATCACTGAATAAGATTTGGTGAGAACGTTAACTTGTGTTCTCTGCTGTTGGGACCGTGAAACTATGTTGTCAATAATGTTTTAGTGAATCTATATGAAATAGCTCAAAATTGAGATATTGTTCTCTTGTATTGGTTCATTTAGATTGCACACTCCACCCGGTTTGTTTAGATTTACATTGGATAACATTTAGAAGCCAGAGGATTAATATGATTTTATTTTGTTTTTGTAAATATGTAGTTTCTGGGAGACAGTTGCACATCCTTTACATCCTGTGAAGTTGACTATCACAGATGTTCCTACAGATGGGTAAGTAGATGGCCTATTTTTCTTTTATGAGTTATTCGAACTTCTCAACTTCAAGATTAACTGCTGCAGTTATTCTGTTTAAGCTTGTATTTATTGAACCTGAAGATTTCATTAACTTATTGCATCAAAGATATTTTCAGAATAGATCATTTAAACTTAAAAATTCCAGTGACATCTCTCATTAGTCTGTTAGAGCGCTGACTTTATTTCAGACGGATTCATTTTACTCTATTCGCATAAGATGTCTTTACTTTGGTAGATCATGGACCTAGTACCTCTATGGAGTTTTTGTTGGGAATAGTGCCCTAGAAAGGAGATATGTTCCTCGTATATAGGTGTTTTCTGATTTACTAAAATAGAAGTTATTTATTTACGCATTCCACAATATCAACATATGCTGATAATCTATTTCTAGTTGAGCAGATATTAAGGACTTGTTATGGGTGCATTTATGAATTATGTGCATAGATGATTTCTGCGTAATAGAGGTAATTCATAACCTAAATTAGTGTCCATGACCAGTGAATAAAATTGGGCGCTTTTTCTTTGAGTTGAATGAATTGTCTTGGTTATAGTTAGTGACTTCCCTTTAGAAGCTAGTCAGCCCAGTCAGTGTAACCAAAGAAGAGTATACAGCTCCATTTGAAATTTTATTTAGTGTGATGACTATTCAATTAATTAAATTTCACTGGATCAGCAAAAAAATCAATCTTAATCTAAGTGGATACAAAGCCCTGATTCCTTACTCAGACCCATTGAGGCATCAATAAGTAATATTTTGATGTGATCAATAGGTGCCTGGAGAGTTTGGCTTGTGAATGCTTAGCATGTATTCGCATGAGGTATTTTTCAAGACTTGGATTAATAAATCCCTCAGTAATTGAGTAAACAGTTTAATTGGATCACAAATTTATAGTTCGACTAGAAAAAAATACTACCCAAATAGAAAAATGTAAAATTAGAATGGCTAGACAATTATTTGACAATGTACTCCAGTTATTGACATTCAATGAGGATTGACTGTTGGATTTATCGTTCTTAGGGCCTAGTTTTGTTGATTTATTATCGGGTGTACTTGCTTCTTTAATTAAGCTTGTAATCTAAGAGTGAAATACGTGCCTTTAGTGGACCGATTCAATATTAATGTACTAGCTCAATCCAGTCCATTGGAGTTTTATTTACAAGGGTCCGTAGGTCCCCCTAGATAGCTCCATTGATTTAAGGGTAATATTGTCACAATACATGGATTGGGTATTGCCAAGGAGCATGGAGGACTTGCTAAAGGCATGGAGGAGGAAGTTGCGAGATAAGGATAGTAAACTTGTTTGAGATCTTATTTCGGGGTGCATCGTATGGTGATTGTGGAGAGAAAGAAACAACCGCTGTTTCGAAGACCAATCACGGACCACAGCGCAGATTAGGGAATTGTTTTATCTGATATTGTATACTTGGTCCCCCCCCCCCCCCCCCCCTTTAGTGCATGTTTTATCCAATCCCCTACTCGATCAAGTCCAAGAGTAAAGGTGCTCACCTACTTGTGTTGCAACTTTTGGACCATATTTGAGAATATCTAGCAGTTGGAGGCTTATAGTAGGGTGATGAAGAGGGAATGAATATGAGTAAATCCTTGTTTTTTATTTGAACAAGTGGTTCTAAAAATTTTCAAATACATGCTTCCACCTTGTCTATGTGCTTCTTGGGCTTCCGAAACCAACAATTTTGTGCTTTCCTTGTATTATATCGATAATTTCCTAATTGTACATCCTGAATTTTAGGTATTGCTGACTCTGTGCTCATATGGTGTTTGGAATATTATTGATGTCGGTTGTCAATAAGTTTTTTGACGAGTCTCATTTATCTTTGAAATCTGCAAATAGCTCCTCTAACTGTTACTGACAGTTGAGTAAAATATTTTTTATTGTATTCTGGACTAGGCGGAATTTATATTTTTTGATGTCTTCTTTATTTGGATGGGTTGTTCTTAATTTGGAATAAAGTGATTGAATGGAGATTTACATTGTTAATACCACTGATGTTAATGCTAGTTAGTCAATGGAATTATCAAGAAGACTCGGGAGGCCACAATTTTATGCTAGTGTGACTTTTAAAGAGACAAATGTATAGGGGGAGGGTTGATTTGGCTAGCTAAATTATGCAATTTTTACTTGCAAAAGGTTGTTTATACTGCTACTATAACATCGTGATGTAATAAAATATACTGTTTCATTGGGGGAATGGGAAATCCCATTAAGGTATTTCAGTTTTTATTAATAGATAGAATATCACTTCAGTAACAATCTTATGCACTTGCAAGAGGCAACTGCACAACCTAAATGTAAAGATATACTACTAGTCATCAAAACTGGTAATAGTGTACTGTTGTGGTCAGTCTTGAGATAGCAGTAGGCTGCTGCTGTTTCATGTATTTAATTTTTCCATCAACTACATGATATGGGCCAACCTAATCCCTCCCTCTTCACCTGGAACACTATGGGATGAATTATATGAGCCTTCAACTTTACATTTTTTTGTTTGTTGTTAAGGTTTCAAAGTACTCGGGAACAAGGTTTAGTTATTATTGCTGTTGTTTCAAAATCTGCTTTTTGGGCATGACGAATATGTACTACTTCCCTTTTTTTTCTTTATTTTGTTTGTCTTGTTAGGTTTCTCATACTGAATCTGGTGTGCAATTGCTATTTTTCCTAGCTCAAATCCTGTTCAGACCGTTGAAACAACATTTCAACTAACGAGGACTTCCATAGACTTGTTATTGAAACAGGAATTTGATGTTCAGGTTGGTCTGGTTCCCTGTGATAACTTGCACACAATATAGCTTTTATACTGTTGAAAATGCTTTTATACATGATGATGTCTGTGCTATTATGACTAGGCTTGGTGTATGCTTCTTAATGACAAGGTGCCATTCCGGATGCAGTGGCCACAGTATGCAGACCTGCAGCTCAATGGTATTGATAAACTCTGACATTGTTCCACTCATAACTATCGGATCTGTATTTTTTTGTATAAAGCTTAATTCTGTTTTCTAGTAGTATCAGGTTTCATCAGTGAATATTCTTTATTTTCCTGAGGCACCCGCTAAGATGACTGTAAAGTTTAACTGCAGTATCCTGGTTTATACATCGCTCGTAAATCATGTCACAACACTTTCTTTGATGTGCAAAACGAGAACAATTAATTCTGGAGTAGGGTTGTAAACCTAATTTTCGTATTGTTTTTGTTTGTGAATTGCTTGAAGTCAACTTACTTTTTAAAGTTTCAAATATCCCGTTTTCTTTTCTTTCTTATGATTGTGGAGCTCTGCTTTAGTGTCACTTTACCTTAGATTTTTACTATCCTTTTTTGTGGTTGCTTATTTAACATATTGCTCAACCTTAACAGGTGTACCAATACAGGCAATAAACAGACCTGGCTCACAATTATTAGGAGCAAATGGTCGAGATGATGGACCTGTTGTAAGTTTTCACTCTGTGAATACACGTTTCTCGTGACAATCATTTTTTGAACTTGGGAATCGTGCTTTATTATCTTTAGTAGCTGTATTTCTGCTGTTTATTATCTTTACCCCGTGTTTTAGTAATCATCATATCATGTATCCATATAATTTTTCATTCAAGATTGAGCTATCTTTGTGCTCATTCGTTTATCCATTGTGTGGTTCTTTATTTTAATTTTTGTTTTCCGTTTTCTGCGGGGTGGCCGAAATATTAATTAGAGCTTGTTTGGTAACAATTAAAATTGAAAATATGGCCGTTATTGGGTCCCACCCGTCTAATAAAAGTCAACAATAACGGCTAGTTTTTCAATTGTAATCCGATTTTAATCTCTACCAAACACGCTCTAAATCACTTTAGACGAGCTTAACCAAAATTAATAACCTTTAATTTAATACACAATATTTCACATATAAGCCCACATGCTCAATTAAAAAATTGTTTTCCGTTTTCTGCGGGGTGGCCGAAATATTAATTAGAGCTTGTTTGGTAACAATTAAAATTGAAAATATGACCGTTATTGGGTCCCACTCGTCTAATAAAAGTCAACAATAACGGCTAGTTTTTCAATTGTAATCCGATTTTAATCTCTACCAAACAGGCTCTTAATTTTCTTTCTCATCCCAGTGGACTTCCTTCGCTAATTCTGGGCATTTTATTGAGTTCACATCTTCTTGCTTTCACAGATTACAGTATGCACCAGAGACGGAAATAATAAGATATCCTTAACAGGATGTGATGCTCGTGTATTCTGTTTAGGAGTTAGGATGGTAAAACGGCGTACTCTGCACCAGGTATAAGAATCACCCAAATTCTTTATGTTGAATATTTACAATGAATTTCCTTGTGAACATTGGGTTGCTGACCAGGAGTTGGGGTAGTGGAAATGACAAGTAGATGTTCTTTTGCTGACCCTGTTTGACATTATCAATTTTTTTCTCGATAAAAGATTTTTTATAGTTCTTTTGCATCTGCTATAGACTTAAATTTATGGGTCTCTTGGCATTCCTAAGCTTGTTTTTGTTCTTTATTTTGGAGGGACTAACGGTACTTTGGATTTCTTCCCTAGGTTCTCGACATGATTCCTAAAGACACTGAAGGTGAGAGTTTTGAGGATGCAGTTGCTCGTGTTTGCCGTTGTGTTGGTGGTGGGATTGCTAAAGAAAATTCTGATAGTGACGATGATATTGAAGTTGTTGCTGACATTGTTCCTATCAGTCTTCGTTGTCCTGTAAGTAGCTTTAGATTTGCATACTCAAATAATTAGGCTTGTGATGTCAATATGCTACAGGTGAACTTAATAAAGAAGTTTGCACTGTGGAACATTCACTTCTCATGGCATGATCTTTTGTCACCCACAATTATAGAACTATAGCTATGTGCCTTGTATGGTCGAAAGCAAAATGCGTAATACATTTATAAGTACTTCTATACCATTTGGCTCAGGGTTCCAGGCTCCAGCTCTAGCATGCGACTTAAGCATTCTTGTTTATGTTTTATGTACTAGAAACTGAAACCTTGTCTAAGATTGTGTCTTCTCTCTGTCAGTTACATCCTAACAACAAATAACTGTCAAGATTGTACATCCAGAGAATCTTGAAACAGAATGCCGTTTAATAACACTTTAAAAGTCCCTTCATTTTGAGTTTGACCCCTGGAATTTTACCTTTTTTAATTATTTTTCTTTTGGAAGTACCCTGTTCCTCGTTTCCGCTGCTGTGTTAAATTTAAAGTTCTATCTACCAAATAGCTACTTTTTTGTGCACTGAGATTTCTTTCAAACTTGTTAGTTCTGTAGTATTGTCAGGCTAAAAATTGTGAGACAAAATGACTCGCCAAGGCTTTTATACCGTATAAGATTGGCAGCTTCACTTTTTGGACAGATGCTGGATTTTAAGATATTAATACTTTGCCTTTCGAATCATTTGTTTTTATTTAAGGTAAAATCTGTTGTCAAGGAAAATCATTTGGCTAGACTCGCTGAATTTATCCCCATGCATGTATGTCCAAGAACTAGATCTGGCGCCTGGGTTGGAGATAGATTTTTGATAATGAGATCCTTTCATTTGCTATCACTCCCCCCCCCCCCCCCCC
>CAIGRF010195504.1:6739-30716 GCA_903798235.1 Fraxinus ornus | reverse complement strand
ATATGTATACGTATAAAAAGAATTCACATGTTACCAAATTAATTTTGTTACACATGATAGATGATTATATTAAAAAAAAAAATTACTACCTTCTCTAAATTATGAAGAATTAAGCTTTCGTGCTGATAACGTGTTATAAAATAGAGAGAATAAGAGAAGAGAATAAGAGAAGTCTATGACTTGTGTGTAATTTATTGATGACCAAAGCCCTATATTTATAGGTAAGAATCAGGGATACAATAGTAATAATTTCTAGGGCTACAGGGGTGTAATTGTCATTCACTACAAACCCTAATAAACTTTCCTTTTACAACAAAAATATATTTTTCCGACACTTATGATGCTTCGATTTTACTAGAAAATTTAGAAAACTCAGCTTCTTTAGGGAGCAATTCAATCATTAATGATGGATTGAGTCCTTATTACCTCTATCATTCGGACAGTCCATGGCTTATACTGGTTTCTCAGTCATTAATTGGTGACAATTATGCCTCTTGGAGTAGAAGTATGATTATAGCATTGTCCGTGAAAAACAAATTAGGCTTCATAGATGGATCTATTCTAAAACCTAAAGGTAATGACAATATCAACCAACATTCTGGTAAATATCAGAAAAAAGATCGTCCAGTTTGTACATATTGTGGATTTACTGGCCACACTATAGACAAATGTTATAAGCTTCATGGTTATCTTCCTGGGTACAAGGTAAGACAGAAGTCACTTCCTCTATTCAAACGGTTAATGCAACAGCAAACCAGGTCTCGGAATCCTCTAATCATCTAGAAAACATAGATGGTTTTGATCAAACCTTGAATTCCAATCAATATCAGCACCTATTTGCCATGCTGAACTCCCATATAGCATCAGCGAAAGCTGACACAGGGACTGATGTGAAATCAACACACACATCGGGTATCTCATTCTATGTTTTTTATCATCACGTGCTTCATTCTTCTAGACATTGGATAGTTGATTCCGATGCTACAATTCATCTGTGCTTTGATCAATCTCTATTTCAAAATATAGTTCCCATTTCAAATTCATTTGTTATACTTCCAAACAACTCTCACATACAGGTTAATTTTTCTGGATCAATTCAACTCAGTCCTTCATTGATATTGTATGATGTTCTTTATGTTCCACAATTCCACTTTAACTTGCTATTTGTTACCTCGCTGACAAGAAATTCTTCTCTTCAAGTTAAATTTCTTACAAACTGTTGTATCATCCAGGAAACACAAACTTTGAAGATGATTGGCAGGGGTAACAAAGTGGCTGGTTCCACAATTCCATTTTAACTTGCTACCTGTTACCTCGCTGACAAGAAATTCTTGTGTTCGAGTCAAATTTGTTACAAACTGTTGTATCATCCAGGAAACACTAACTTTGAAGATGATTGGCAGAGGTAACAAAGTGGCTGATCTTTATGTCATTGATTCTGCCTATTGTTTCAATTCTTGTCCATATGTTCCTACTGTTACTACTTGTAATTCCTCAATTTTAAATGTAAATGTGTCTTCACAAATTTGGCACAATCGTCTTGGACATTTATCATTTAAACGCTTAGAAATGTTGAAAGCTAAGCTACTATTCAATTGTAATGATCATAAAGATGTGCATTGCTCCATTTGCCCATTGGCTAAACAAAGACGCCTTTCTTTTGTTTCCAATAATAACCTATCTAAAAATGCTTTCGATTTAGTGCATTGTGACACATGGGGTCCATACCATACACCAACACACACTGGTTATCGTTATTTCTTCCTATTGGTCGATGATTGTACTAGATTCACATGGTTATTTCTCACGAAACAAAAATATGATGATAAATCCATAATTCCCAATTTTTTCCTCCGTTATTGAAACAAAACTTGGCAAGGTTATTAATAAGTTTAGGTCTGATAATGCACCGAACTTCAATTCACAGAATTTTTCAGTTCCAAATGGGTATTACACCAATTTTCATGTGTTTTGCGACCTAAGAAAAACTCAGTATTAGAGAGAAAGCACCAACACGTTCTTAATGTAGCTCGTGCTCTTTTCTTCCCAATCTCATGTACATATAAAATTCTGGGGGGAATGTGTTCTTATTGCCACCTATTTGATTAATAGAGCTTCATTGCCTTTATTACATGGTGAATCCCCTTTTCAACTCATTTATGGTACCCCTGTTGATTATAACCATCTCAAAGTCTTTGGCTGTTTATGTTATGCCTCGACTTTACCATCCACTAGAACCAAGTTTCATTCTCGTACAGTAGCATGTATATTTGTTGGATATGTGCCCGGCATAAAGGGTAGAACCTCTATAATATCGAATCAAAAGTTTTCTCTATATCTCGTGATGTCATTTTCCATGAGTCGTTGTTTCCTTTTCAGTCCATACCTCATCATATTGACATTGTTGATCCATTCCCGGATTTGGTCTTGTCTATACCAGCCTCTGATCTATCCATACTCCTTGTATTTGATTCTAATTCTACTCCACGTCCTCCTAATAATCCTAGTATTCCCCATATGCCTGACAATACCACAGTACATGAACCTATGGTTCGAAGGACTTCCAAGACCATTAAACCACCTTCTTACCTAAGTGATTATCACTGCAATTTACTCCAACGAATTCCTAGTCTTCCTCCAATATTCCATATCCTTTGCATAATTATATTTCTTATACATCCCTCTCATCTTCTCATTATACCTATCTACTTAATGTCTCGTCCAATTTTGAACCACAATTCTACCATCAAGCTGTTCAATATCCACATTCGAGATAAGCTATGGCACATGAGTTAGATGCTATGGAGTACAATCACACATGGTCTATTCAACTCTTCATAAGGACAAACATTCATTTGGGTGCAAATGGACTTACAAAATCAAATACAAATCCAATGGTAGTATTGAACGTTATAAAGCCTGGTTGGTAGCCAAGGGCTACACATAACAAGGCCTGGATTTTCTTGAGACATTTTCTCCAGTTGCAAAGTTAGTTACTGTTAAAATGTTACTTGCTCTTGCTGCTATAAAAGGTTGACATCTTTTCCAACTAGATGTCAATAACACCTTTTTAAATGGGGATTTATTTGAGGAAGTGTATATGGATCTTCACTTGGGCTATGATGCACACACGAAGGTTGGAAGTAAGGGGGAGAAGCTAGTTTTCCGTTTGCACAAGTTGATATATGGCCTTAAACAAGTTTTATGACAATGGTTTTCTAAGTTTTCCCAGGCTCTTGTCCTACATGGTTTCATACAATCCAAGTCAGATTACTCCATTTTCACTAAAAGTATAACGCCCCAAAATTTCACAAACACTAGAGTACTACCAAAATTTAATTTTCGCGTAACGATAAAATAATATTCTTAAATAAAAATAACTAGAATATCCATAATGAAAACACAATCACAAATTAAATAACCGTCTTTGGACTAATTAAATTGACTCATGATTTAAAGAAAAAAATAAATTTAATGTTTTATCTCTTCGATTCCTTTTGGCAGTCGCATTCACCATCCCGCCACTATTCCAATCGACCCGAATTCACCTGTAAAATTTTGTAAGAGTGAGTATTTAAAAATATCCAGTAAGATATTTACAGTTTCATACACAATTATATAACAATAAAATAAACACTTCATACCACTCTTCTTTTATGGAGCATATAGGTGACCAAGAGACACCTATCTTAGGTCATCTTAAATTCCCGTTTGATCTCTTATCTCTAAAGAACTTGAATGTCCATAGGCAATTCATGTATAAATTATTGAATATAAAAGCATAAGGAAATGAACCACTAGAACAAAAATTTATCAAATTAAGATTGCAATCAAACTCTATCCAAATTACAAAACGATTATCATTATCAAAATCATCAATTATTACTCTATCGATACATAATTATTTGACTCAAATAAAATAGGAATTTAAAACATATTTCATTTTAGTCCTCATTTTTTAAAATATTAAAAATATATTAAATAAGATTTTATTCTAAAATTTTTGTGTGTTACAATCTCCCCTTCTTAAAAAAATTTCATCCTTGAAATTACTTGAACTATTTGAAAATACATTAAATAAGATTTTTTAAAAGAAAACCAAGTTTCGGAGCATAATTTCCATCTCTAACAGAGAAACAAAATACAGTGCAGGGTATTTAAAAATGTATCAACTGATACACTTACAATCATTTTATAAGATTTGAAAAGTTCTAAATACTTGACCATTGACATAATACAATACTTCATAACATAAATCAAGAAAACTCATAATCATGATAAAAGAACGACATTTCATTTCATGCCTTGGGATCGATTGGAGAGTGGTCGAATAGTGAGCGCCACGAGCCAATGATTCTTTATAACATCGTATGTTAAAAACTTTACATTATCTTTTATCTCCTAAAGTTTATAAAATATCCATTTTTTCCCAAAAATATAGGATTTTCTTGAAATAGAATATTCTTAAATTTGGAAAGTTTGAATTATTATTTTCCGTTTCATTAATTTGAATAACGCACAACCAAAGACTTCCAGATGATGAGGAGGGTCACAAGCAGACTGCTTAAATTTGAAACTCTTTTTTAGACAATTTAGGTCTTGTTGACAAAGCTTTTAATCTTGCAAATACGCAAATCAAGAAACTCAAAAAATAAATGGAATTTGAGACATTTTTAAAATATGAGTCTTCTAATTGGTCAATTTTAAAATACCACCCAAAGGCTAGACCTAAACATAAAAATATGTACAATCATAATTTGCAGTAACGTTTAAAAACTATTATTTAATTACTCAAAAAGTTATTATTGTCATTTATTAAACAAAAGAAAAGAAAAGAAAACTCTATAAATTTTTTTTGAAAACAACGTAGTCACTGTTCATGTGAATAGTGACACGTACTGTTCGTCACGGTTCATATGAACACTCATGAGCACTATTCACGTGAACACTGCACGTGAATATGAACTTTTTTATTTTACTACAAAGTCTACATGAAAGCAAAAGTCTTTACTTTGATAGCAAACTGTAACGCCCCTAAATATCACAAACATTAAAGTGTTACCAAAATTTAATTTTCGCGGAACGATAAAATAATTTTTTTTTAAATAAAAACAATTGAAATATCCATAATGAAAATATAATCATAAATTAAATAATTATCTTTGAATAAATTAAACGGACTAATGATTTAAAGAAAAAAAAAATAAACCTAATGTTTTATCTCTTCAATTCCTCTTGGAAGTCACATTCACCATCCCGCCACTATTCCAATCGACCCGAACTAACCTGTAAGATTTTGTTAGAGCGAGTATTTAAAAATACCAGTAAGATACGTGCAGTTTTCATACACAATTATAGACTCTTCTTTTATGGAGTATATCGGTGACCAAGAGACAAACCTATTTTAGGTCATCTTAAATTCTCGTAAGATCTCTTATCCCTAAAGAACCCGAAAGTCTATTGTCAATTCATGCATAAATTACTGAATATAAAAGTATAAGGAAACGAACCACTTGCATAAAAATATCTTACCTTGATTGATCAAACAAGCTTTTGAAAAAAAAAATATACTAGTAATTTACCACTGCTTTATATGAAAGATACCTATAAAACTCTTTAGTGGTGAATTCTGGGACAATTGAACACTATTTATAGTAAAAAAAAAATAGTGGTTGAATCATGATACAACTGAGATGAAAAATCGTGTCTATCAAATTGGATAAGAATTGATTTTTTAAAAAAAATAGAATTATGATTACTTTAAACTTTATCAAATTAAGATTGCAATCAAACTCTATCCAAATCACAAAAAGATTATCATTGTCAAAATGAACAATGATCACTCTATCGATACATAATTAGTTGGCCTAGATAAAATTGGATTTAAACCTATTTCATTTTAGCCCTTTTTTTTCAAAATATTAAAACTATATTAAATAAAATTTTATTCTAAAATTTTTGGGTGTTACAGAAGGTGTAGGTTCTTCTTTTGTAGCTCTACTGGTGTATGTGGATGATATCATAATTGCAAGTTTTGATTTACTTCTCATTAAGGAGTTAAAACGATTCCTTCATAGCCAATTCAAACTCAATGATCTTGGTGTTTTAAAATACTTTCTTAGCTTGAAGATTGCACGGTCAGCTCGTGGTCTTTTTCTATCCCAACGTCATTACACCTTTCAGTTGCTTGAGGATTTTGTTTTCTTGCTTGTAAACCAACTTCTTCACCTATGGATCTGAAAACTAAGCTCAGCTCCTTTGATGGCGACCTTCTAACTGATGCTTCTTCCTATCGACGCTTGGTTGGCCGCTTATTCTACCTTACTATGTCAGGGCCAGATATCACATTTGCTATCCATAAACTAAGCCAATTTTTATCTTATCCTAGGCATTCTCACCAGGAGGTAGCACATCACTTTCTGAAATATTTGAAAGCAACTTCTGGACAAGGTTTATTTTTCTCTGGTTCTACTGATTTTCAACTATGAGCCTTTGCAGATGCTAATTGGAGATCCTGCTTGGACACTCAAAAATTCGCGACTAGTTTTTGCATCTTCTTGGGTGACTCTACGATCTCTTGGAAAGACCATAAGCAGACCACTATACCATGATCTTCCGTAGAAGCTGAATACAGAGCTCTTGCCTCCACAACAAGTGAAATTGTTTGGCTTCATCAATTGTTGATTGACTTTCACATCCAACAATCTAGACCAGTAGCTCTTTTTATGATAATGAGGTAGCCATATACATTGCCCACAATCCTTTCATTCCATGAACGGACGAAACATGTTGAGATTGATTGTCATTTGATGAGAACCATGTAGCAATTGTAGCTACGCAATCCACAACGAGATTAGAACCAACCCAAGAAAGCCAATTAATCTAGGTTTTGGATTCGACCCAAGATTAATGAACCAAGCAACCAACACAATCGTTGACAATATGTTGACTTCTTGATTATATGCGTAATGAATCTAGCCCGGATGTTTGAACACCACAAGAAATCGATTCTTGATATGTTCGCAATTGTTCAATAAAGAACAAGGGTTTTGAAAGCTAAAGCCTCACAATTTAATTCAACAATAATAATAGTTGTCCTCTTACAATGAAAGGAAATAACTGTTTATACCAAACCCTAGAATCTAGTAAAACTCGAACTTATCTAGCCAAAATTACAAAATAACGTGATAAAATAAAATTATGGTGAAATAAGGAAATCTCGCAAAAAAAGAAAAAATCTTGGTCCAACTTAGACTATGCGACCGCATAGAGTATATGTTTGCGGTCGCATAGACCAACAAAATCCCCCAGGCAGCTTTCAGTAATTCAACATGCGACCGGATGGTTGAAACAACTATGTGGTCGCATAGTTGTAAGTTTCAGCTCCGGCTTCGTCCGCTTGAATCAAGTTCCTCCAATTCGATTCCGGCCTTGACCCCAATATGGAACTTGGCCCATTCTTCGTCACGATCTCCATATCGTCAACTGTGGCCTGAACGAGCAATGCTATAGCCTCTTTCACCCGCTTTGTTCTTGATTGTGCCATCGGCCCTTCTTCGACAATCAACGAATCCTTCCCCGGACTTGTCCTCATTGCAACGGCACCTTGGATCACATCATCCACTCCCTCTTCAAAAGGATTCATCCTCAAATTTGAACCTGCATCAAATAGAGAGATCAGATACATTAAAGGTAGCTGAAATATTATACTAACCAGGAAGATCCAGTTTGTAAGCATTATCATTGATTCGTTCAATGACTTGACTATCTTGTCGCGGCTGCAACTTCGACTTTCGTTATTCTGGAAAGCATTCTTTTCTCAAATGTAGTCAAACCCAATCACCAAATTCAAATGTAACGCTCTTTCATCCTCTGTTTGCTTGTAAAGCATAGTGCTTATTCTTTTGCTCAATTTGAAGCTTTACCTTTTCATATAATACCTTGACCATTTTCGCCTTCTTTTTCCCATCTAGACTACCCCGATCATTAACAGACAAATGAATCAAATCCAATGGCGTTAGTGGATTAAAACCATAAATAATTTCAAATGGGAAAAATGAAGTAGTAGAATGTATGGCCCTATTATATGCAAACTCAATGAAAGGTAAACATTCTTCCCAACTCTTCAAGTTCTTATTAATCACAGTGTGTAGAAATTGATCATAGTCCTATTAACTACTTCGGTCTGTCCATCAGTCTATGGGTGACAAGTTGTAGAAAATAATAGTTTAGTTCCTAACCTATTCCACAAAACCCTCCAGAAATGACTAAAGAATTTAACGTCCCGATCTGACATAATACTCTTAGAAACCCCATACAAACGTACTATTTTCCTAAAGAACAATTCTGTAATGTTTGTAGCATCATCAATCTTATGGAAAGGAATGAAGTATACCATTTTACTAAATCTATCCCACCACAAATATTGAGTCCCGTCCTTTCTTAATCCTAGGTAAACCTAAAACAAAGTCCATAGAAATATCAACCCAAGGCTAACTAGGCACAGGTAAAGGTGTATATAATCCTTGTGGTAAAACCTTATATTTAACTTGTTTACACGTTATGTTTTGACTAAATATCCTTTCTACATCACTTTTCATCTTAGGCCAATAAAAAGGTCTCCCAACATCTCTAAAGTCTTCTTAACTCCAAAATGACCTATCAAACCTCCACTATGTGACTCTCTGACCAACAACTCCCTCATTGAATATCTAGGAACACATAATCTATTTTTGCGGAATAAATAATCATCATGTCTAAAGAACTTGTCAACTGCATCATTCACATACATGTCCTTTACATATTCAAATCCAAGTAATTTCGCACTCAGAGACGGAAGAAACACATACTTTCGAGATAACGCATCTGCTACTACATTCTCTTTACCTTGTTTGTACCGTATGACATACGGGAATGTTTCAATGAATTCCATCTAATGTACATGTCTCTTGTTTAGCTTCCCTTGGCCCCTCAAATGCTTCAAGGATTCATGATCGGTATAGATCACGAACTCTTTCGGCCAAAGATAATGCTGCCAGTCTCCAAAACTCGAACAAGTGCATATAACTCCTTGTTATATGTAGGATAATTGAGTTCCGCCCCGCTTAGTTTCTCACTGAAGTGCGCAACTGGTCTTCCAACCTGCATCAAAACAGCACCAATACCTATTCCCGACGCATCACATTCAATAAGAAATACAACAATGTTAAATAAAAATCATCATTTGTCTATCTTTTAACTCTTTTTTCATAAACATTGTGCCCTTTAACTTAACATAATAATTAAAATTTTAAATTTTAAATACGTAATTGTACATATATATACACAAATAAAAAATTATTTTTTTGGTGCCCCAACAATGATGAGGTCATGTGTGGTCGCTCAACTCGTGCACTCTCATGGTTGCCTCTGTTCCTAAATTACCGTACGCTCACCAACAAAAGGGTCGCCTCTTCATTGGATGGATTTAGAACAACCACCATTTTGCCTTTATAGTTCATGAACCTATCCTATGAAAAACATGTCCATGTTTGATAGCATCATCTACATTCAGTTTCGAAGTATCATGTGAGGACAACAACCACTGACTATCATGATTTTCATCAGTCACCATTACGTCCTACGGCCTTCCACTTTCGATGTCGTCGTCTAACATTCCACCACACAGCCCACTACTTACCGTATTGTTCTATCTATTTCATTGGATTTCCTCGAATAGCAATGAGTTTTAACCATTCTAGCAACTTCATGCCACAACTAAGAAGAATTTCATAACCTCTCTTGTCTCTTAAGATGTCTACACGCTTGGACGATTTTACATGAGTTCATGTGATGTTACATAAATTTTTGAATTTATGTTTTTTTAAAATATTTATTTCACTTTTCCCCTATTAATACGAGTTTTTTTTGTTCCACTTTTAGTCTCCCAACCCTTCTCAAGCTCTGATTTTTATTCTTTTCTCAATACCAATATTTACAATATTTATCAATCTTGATGTCAGAGATTTCTCAACTTCAACATCAGAAGCCTCAACACCATGTAATTTGATCTATTGTCCTTTTTATTGATCCAACTGCCTTCAGAATTGGTAAAAAGAAATTAATCTATGGAACCAACTAATGATTAAATTTTTGTTATAGGCTTGTGGTTCTATAGGCAGTTTTAATCAATTTTATTTAGGTATATGCTTGGGTTCTTGCATTATTAAGTATTTGAATCGACTTATTTGTTAGAAAATTGTGTTCCAGTTATCTATTCGATAAATTAATTTCCTACTCTATAATTTTCATGCATTATTATCTCTTTCATTAGTTCTCTATCTAGATGTATGTTTTGAATATGTTTGTTACGCCTTGCTATTGAGACTCAAGTCAAAGTGCCACGTAACAACCCACATGGGCAGAAAAGTCAACAAAGACCCAATGGTCAAAGATAAAGAAATCATATGAATGGTTGAAGTTCTTACGCCGAAGCACTGCCTACACGGCTAAAGTGTGTGAATCCGAAGCGCTACATAAAGAAATGGAAGAAGCTAAAACTCTTCACACAGAGAACCAACACTAAGATTCCTACTGGGCCCTTAATTCACACGAAACTGAAGCCGTCTCTTACAAGATCCTTAGGCAGTCTTTAGAAATGATTGATGTGACGTTTGTAATAAAGAATGTCAGATGTGTTAGCCTATTGTATAGGGTGACGACCCATTGTAATTGTATTTATTGTATGATAGACAGTGATGTGAAGTGTCATTCAAGGAGATGAGGCCACGATGTTCTAATCCAATAGACACCACGTCGACCGAAACTTTATAAATAAGACCTCCTTGTAATTGGAACCCTTGATCCTTGATAGTACAAATGATCTTGCAAATTCTACAAATATCATCTTGATTTTTCCATATACATTAGTTTGATCCTTTTATTGGTCTATTTTGGTATTCGATTGGTGATTGGTCATGTTTGTTCCACCCGTCGGTGCTTGAAACTTTTGTCTTACGCCATGAAGCATCTTTCGCATGTACATTCATTTCGTTTCTTACTGGTGCTCCGGTTGAAACGCGTCAAAATTTGCTTGAGTAGGTGTGAGTAGGTCTGGCATCTGTTATCCACGTAAGCATCAATATCTCGGGAGATTGACGCCGTCTGTGAAAACCATACATTTTAACAACGAAAGTCCCGTAGGAAGAAGCTAGTTGTAAGCGAATTGAAAGAAATTTTCTAACCTTTGAAAAATGGGTGTTCTTGAATAAAGAACCGTTGGAAAATCTAAAGGAAAAATCGTTGGGTTAAAGATCAGTTCGATCGTTGAAAAAAGGAGCATCTAGTCGGGAAAAAGCTTGTGACACGAGTTCAGACGTTGAAGAAAATGTACCCCGGAGGAACCCTCATGTGCCATCCCAGCCACTCGCCGTTGACCTCACAAACAACACAGGCGAGGCAGGTCAAGGGGTGGGGGCAGGATATCAGGAAGACTTACTAGAGAAGTGATCACAATGGTCGCCAATATGAAGAGCATAACCCAGAAAAATATGGTTATTCATGAGTTGCTGATGAGCATGTGGGCAATGAGGATACCGAGTTCCTCCGAATGCGGCCCCTAGAAACGTATTTCATGACCCTTCACAAGGGGGCTACCACAAAGAAGAGAAGATTTAAAGCTAAATGGATGGATACCAACATCACACTAGGATGGAAGCCCCCTAGGAAAGGGAGGTTGAAATTGATACATCCACCAATTACGGTTCTGAACGACCTAATGAGGCTCCATTCAATTTCCCAAATTATAAACCAGATGACCTACCTCAAGGGTCCATAAGTGTCTTCGACAGGCTAAGCTCAGGGGTAGCAAGAAATAGGCAGGCTCTACCTCATCCTGTACCTAGAAATAGGCAGGCTGGACCTCCTCTTGTGCCTAGAAATAGGCAATAGGAGCCTCTTCAGTTCGAAAGATGAGATGAACCTATTTACGATGAAGCGCCTCATATCCCTCCGCCTAGAAATAGATGTAAGAAGCGAAAGTGGGCCAGAATTGAAGCAAGACCTTCTCATCCGTCTCCAGAGACTCAATTTAGGAAAGATAACGATTCAGATGAACTACAAAGGTAATGTGATCTTGATGATGATGATAACTCACCATTTTCGCAAGCCATTAGGAATACCCCCATGCTGAACTACTTCACACTCCCTAAATTTTCCAAGTATGACGAGAAAGGTAATCCTGCAAAGCATCTCAATAGCTTCAAAACTCACATGAATCTTAAGAGAGCCACCCAGCCATGAAGTGTAGAGCCTTCCATTAACCCTAAGTGGAGCGGGTGAAATCTAGTACACTAGACTACTGGAATGGAGCATCCAGAGATGGCTGGATTTATAAAAAAACATTCGTTAAGTGCTTCATCACAAGCAAAGAAGGACAATTACCTATCCCACGCTTGCAAGATATGCGACAACAGCAAGGCGAGTCTTCGAAAATTTTCTTGTCCTGCTTCACCGACGAGATGACTTATTATGTGCAAGATTGGACATGAACTATCTCTTTTGGAGAGATGTGCAAAACAAAGATCCTACTAGTTATGATGCCTTATTGGGAATGATAAGATGTGATATCCTCAATGAAGAATTGAGATGTTACATGAATAGGGCTAACCAAGGACTCCTCCATCCTCAAATACAAAGAGGAATAGGCCGAACTTCACATTTAATGCACCATAAGGTAGGACAATCGACCCTCTCAACCCCGAACAAGCATTAGTTGCAGCGACGCTAAATGCAATACCCACTTTGGCCTACGAGGAAGTAAATCCAGGTGCTGCAACGTACTAGAATAGACCCTATTAAAGATTCTCCCAAATGAGGAGAGGTAGGGGGCGAGGTACTGAACCTATAAATAGGGATGAAGTGCCCTTCTATTGTACATACCTTCACTCCAATAGCCACATCATTAAAGGCTGCAGGGATATTGCGAGGTACCTTTAGAGTGCCATTCAAGGGAGAAACAAGCACCTTCGAAGAGATGCTTCTCCTAAGCAGACTGAACAATGTTGAGTCGAGGCGTCCTAATAGAAACGACGCTCCCAGAAGGAGAGACACTGAAACGGAACAAATCGGGGGGGTCAAAGACAAAGAAGAAGCCCCCCAGAGAATGTTGGCTAAGAGCCCATTAGAGAAATTGATACAATTTTTAGAGGCCCATGCGTTGGGGGAGAATCTAAGAACTCCCAGAGAAATTATGCCAGAGAAGCGGCGGACCCCTGAATGATAAGCTTTGAATTCAACCGAGCCTCTATTGAAAGAAAAGTTCAGGATATCACCTTTGACATAATCTTTGGAGCCACTTTTGAGAAGATGAAAGTTGATCACGAGTTGACCCCAATGAGTTCCCCATTGTATGGCTTCATAGGCGAAACATCATCCCAATGGGTAAAATTAGTCTAGCAATAGAGATGGGGACCTCACCTTTGACTGCTCACAATTTCATGGAATTCTTGGTGGTAGATAATTGCTCCGGTTGTCACAGAGTGTTGGGGAGGCCAGCCTTGAAAGAACTAGGACCGTTACTTTCATGCACCATCTGTACATGAAGTTTCTAATCGAGAATGACATCGCTACAGTTAGATGTGATCAAAGGAGCGTGAGGGAATATTACTCGAATTCTCTAAGGAAAGCCGAACCAAGAAACGTAAATGTGATCATCACAAGCATTGACATGGATGGCGTCCTTCAACTAGGAAGAATCCTTGAGAAAGAAAAAGGCGTTAAAATGATGGATGCCTTTGAAAAAGGGACCATCGTTGGACTTATAGGTACCTAAGAAGATGTTGTCTGTGAAGAAGAGATGACTCCTGGAGAAGGAAGCTGCTAAAGAAGCAACTAGTTTGGAGAAGTTGGACCCTCACATCATTGATTACGAACCTCAAACAGCCCCTATGGAAGAACTTGAGAGCTTCTTAGTAGACCTACATGACCTCTCCAAATATCTACAAATTGGAAGAAATCTGCTAATAGAAGCCAATGAGAAGTTGAAAACTTTCTTACTGAAAAATCTAAACGTCTTCTCTTGGACACATGAAGACATGGTCGATATTGACCCAAAATTCAGCTGTCACCTCTTGAACATTGATCCAAAGACCACAACACATAGGCAGAAGAGAAGAGCTCTCAACCCAAAAAGATATAAAGCTTTAAAAGAAAAAGTTAAGAGGCTGATTGATAATCGTTTCATCCGGGAGTTTGTGTATCCAAAGTGGGTCTCTAACCTAGTGTTGGCTAAGAAGCACAATGGTAAGTGGATGATTTGTATGGATTTTTCAAACTGAATCAAGCTTGTCCCAAGGACAACTTCCCACTTCCCTGGATAGACCAACTTGTAGATTCAATCGCCGGACATGAACTTCTTAGCTTTATGGATACATATTCCAAGTACAATCAGATCCCAATGTTTCTAGCAGATGAAGAACACATGTTCTTCATAACAAACAAGGGTCTTTATTGCTACAAGGTCATGCCCTTTAGGTTGAAAAATGCTAGGGTCACTTGGTGAAGAGCTTAAAAGTAAGGGGATCATGTCAATCATCTCAGTGAAATGTTTCAAATATTGATGAGGTATATGATAAGGATTAATCCTTTAAAGTACCCTTTGGAGTTGCTTCTGGAAACTTTCTGGGCTACATCGTTGACCATAGAGGCATTGAGGCCAACCTAGAATGATCAAAACCTTAATTGATATGAGATCACCTCAGAAATCAAAGGAGGTGCAGAGCTTTATCTGACGTGTATATGATTTAAACCGCTTCATCTCTAAGGCCATGAATAAGCGCCTACCTTTCTTTGAAATTATGAAATGAGGAAATAAGTTCTAATGGATAGAGGAATGTGAGGTAGCCTAACAGAAGCTGAAGAAGCACTTAGGTTAGGCTCTCCTCCTCTCCAAACCAAAGGCCAACGAACCACTATAGAGGCTATTAGTTCAGTCCTAATAAGAGAGGAGAATGATCACCCACTACCTGTTTATAATGTAAGTAAATCACTTTTAACAAGTGAGACTCGATATCCAGATATGGAGAAGCTAGCACTATACTTGGTGATAACTTTTCAGAAATTGATGCCAAATTTTTAAGCCCATTCTGTACATGTGTTAACTAATTTCTCCTCAAGCAAGTGCTACAGAAGTTCGATGCTTCAGGGAGATCACTAAAGTGGGATGTAGGATTCAGCGAGTTCGATATCATGTTCAAGTCGAGGGCTGCCATCAAGGGACATGCCCTAGCAGATTTTGTAGCACAGTTCACCTCTATTCCAAAAGTGGATGAGGAGATGGAGCCCGTCGAACCTCCCACATGTAACCTTTTTGTCGACAGATCATCATGGGACACCGGTCAGGAGCATGAGTGGTTTTTGTAATTCCAAAAGGACATAAGCTTACCTGTTTTATAAGGTTCAGCTTCAAAGCCACCAATAATGCAGCAGAATATGAAGCCTTCCTCGCTGGACTTAGGCTTGCTAGGGAAATTGAGGCAAAAGGCTCATAATTAGTTGTAATTCCCAACTAGTAGTAAGCCAGGTTCATGGCAAGTTTTCATCTAAAGATAAGTCCATGGCTGCATACTTGAAATTGGTTATGAAGTTCATTTCTACTTCCGAAAGATGTGAGTTGGTGCAAATACCACGCTCAGAAAATGCTCATGCCTATGCCCTTTCAAAATGGCGAGTAGTAAAGATTCTGAATTGCTTATTATAGTGCTCATAGAGCACCTTCCTAAACCTTCCACCACCACGACGAAGAAATAATGTGGGTTAAAGATACTCCATTATGGATAAAGCCAATCATATCTTTCCTCAAAGACTAGACATTACCCTCTGATATAGAGGAGATACAAAAGCTCAGAAGACTAGTCCCTTACTTTGTCTTCCAAGACGGTGTGCTGTATAAACAAGGATTCTCCTTATTTTTACTACGATGCATAAGTGGAGAGCAAGCCAATTATGTGCTCCAAGAAATTCATAAAGGAATATGTGGCTATCACAAGGAGGATGGTCATTGGTACAGAAAATGTTGAGGCAAGGATATTATTAGCCCACCTAGAAAAATGATGCACAACAGCTCGTCAAGAAATGCGATAAGTGTCAACACTTTGCAACAATTCAAATGAAGTCTTTTCGAGAGTTAAGCGTTGTTTCTAGCCCCTGGTCATTGCTGAATGGGGAATTGATCTTATAGTTCCTCTTCCCAAAGGGAGAGTAAACTCTAGCTTCGTAATTGTCGCCATTGATTATTTCATCAAATAGGTAGAAGCCAAGCCCCTTTCTAAAATTACTGAAGCCAATACTTCCAAGTTCCTCTGGAAAAACATCATTTGTAGATTCAAGATTCTCCATTCAATTGTTTCGGACAATGGTAGACATTTCAACAACAAGAAATTCAGAGACTTATGTGAGGAACTAGGCATAAAGAAATATTTTCCTCTCCCACATCATTCCCTGACAAATGGGCAAGTGGAGGTTGTAAATAAGACAATCAAATACACATTGAAGAGAAAATTGGATGCTTCTAAAGGGGCCTAGGCTGATGAGTTGCCTCAACTCCTTTGGGACTATATGAACTACAAGCAGAACTGCTATAGGAGAAATGCATTTCTCTATGGCTTATGGGGTCGAGGCTATGAGCCCAGTTGAAGTCGGTTTGCCATCTCTTCGTTGAATTCATTATAGTGAAATATCTAATGATGAAATAAGGATATGTGAACTAGACCTTCTTAAAGAAATGAGGGATGATTCTCAAGTAAAATTAGCTATTTACCAGCGAAAAATGACTAGATACTACAATTCTAAAGTAAAGAAGAAGTCATTTCTTTTGAATAAGCTGGTGCTCTGAAAGGTATTTTTATCTTTCAAAGAACATAAAGCAGGAACCCTTGGTCCTAACTGGGAAACCCCCTACCACATTAAGGAAAAGGTTCGACCTAAAAATATAAAATTGAAAATATGGATAGAAAGGCACGGCCTCATCCATGGAATGTAGAGCATCTACGAAAACACTATTTGTAATGATGTAAATATCCAGTTTGTACAATTCTTGATTTAATGAAATCGACTTTATCAAATTATTTGTACATTAAAATACCTCCTAAGAGACAAAAGTACTTGGGGAAGCCTTTGCATAGACGAACCATCCCTATACAGATAAGCGTGAGTGCTTCGACGAAGAGCTGGATTCCAAAATGGACCACCTTCTACTCGCAAAGCGTCGTACATGCCCTTAACAAAAATTGTTATGGAAGCCTCAGCATGGGCGAGCCCTCAATCCTACGTTCAGGAAACAAAGTTCGTAATCTGAAAAATTAAATTTGCACAAGTTAAAATTAATAAAAACGCCTCCTATTGACAAAAGTCAAAGGGAAAGCCTCTTCATAGATAATCCATCCCTATGAAAAGACGCGTGTCCACTTCGACTTGGAGCTGGATCCTAAAATGAACCACCTATACACTCACGAAGCGACACATGCCTTTAACAACAAAAGTTGTTAATGAAGCCTCAGTATAGGCGAATCACTCAACCCCATGCTAAGGAAAAGAAGGCAAGCGAATTGTTAACACTTGTGCAAATTACAAATAAACAAAGTCTTGAACAAAAGTCTGAAGTGGTTAGGAGTTTCAGTTTGATGTTATTATCGAAGTTTGATGTGCATAGATTTAGAAACTTATGAAGGTACATGACCTTCTAACACTTAAGCAAAATTATAAGTTTGATGTTATTATTGAAGTGGAAGTAGCTCGAACTGCACTGAAGAGCATTACAATATATTAGACAGAAACATTAGGTACAAAAATAAATGACACTAGTATGAGCTAAAAATATTTTTATTTATTTAACAAAAAATTACAATTGTGGGCCGAAGCCATTTACATAGAAAATACTAAAAAATGAAAGAAGACTATCTATATAGGTGGAGGAGGGGAGCTACAAAAGGAACAATTACATCAAGTGCCACTGCCTCGTCTTGAATTTCTATCACTTGGACATTTACCTCAAGCCACTCCACCATCTTAGTGTAGGCATACCTTCGTCAGTATTTTGCAAAGCTTTGGTAGACCTCTGTTAAATGGAATTTCATGATGTAGTGTTTTTAAAGAGGGCTAGCCTTTACGGCGACCCCAAAGGCCTTTCCCGCATGGCTTATCATCATGGAAAATAAGTCCACGATGTTACTGGTCTCGACGAAGGATTTCCACCTCTCTATCCACTACTTGTGGAAAGTAACAGTTGTTGTTTGGACTTCAGGAGAGAGAAGGGTAAGAGCTTCCAAAGCCAATTCATCAATCCTCTTCTTGACGGAAAGTTTGGATCGATGATGAGCCTAAAAAACGATGGAGTCAGTTGTAGACCTCACTTTTTTTGAAGAGTCTTACCTCTGGGCTCCACGGCAGCTGGCCTTTTCTACCCCCAGAGGCCACAGCTATGGATGTTATCAATATCTTCTCCTCGATAAAGACGTCGTAGCGAGGAGGAGGGACGTCATTCGAACCACCCATCTAGTGGTAGATAATCTATGCTTTTTCTTGGAGACCTCCTCAGCAATTTTCTTCCCCTTGTCTTTTAGGGATGGTCACCCTTCATTTTGACTGCTAGCCTTCCGACTGACCCTTTCTATTTGTTCTCTCACCTGTTTTGCCACAAAAAATGAGGGCTTCAAGCCCTTTATTTCGGAGGTGGATGGGCAGCAAGAATGGTCATGTCAGGATTAGGGTGCCTCATTTTCTCAAAACTTTCTGCCAAGGCAAACAATGAAGTTAGAAATAGTTATATAAATATAAAATAAAGTTTAATGAGGAGAAAACAATACCTCTCTTGGCCATTAAGCAGTATTCTTCAAAGAATCTACTTGAGACGATCAAACGATCAAAATAGCGAGAGGATGAGGGTCAACGGTAGATGTCACTTAAATTCTCCTAATCACTCTCCTTGCGAAAAAAAAAACAATGTTAACATCAGATTCATCCATACAAAGAAATCAAAAAGCACCACCTTTTTGAGTCCCCTTTTCCCAGAACCCGGGGTTGAAAGACAATTTGAAAAACGTGGAGAGGCATGTCCTCTCCGAGAAAAGTTTCCTTCTTGAGGAAGTAGGTCCTCACTAATTGGGCCCAAGCGTTGGGGACGAGTTTGGTAGGGGTTAGCTCATACAACCTAAGTACAGCTCTAAAGAATGGATGTAAAGGTAGGCGAAGCCCGACCTTTAGGATGAACTTATTTTCAGCTATGTAGCCCTACCTCAAAAAGTAGGCCGGCTCATCAGGAGTAGGGGAAAGTAGTTCTATGTCATACGGAATACGGTACTTTTCCCTAAGGTTGGCTAGGTAGGTCGAATTTACAAATGAAGGGATTTTGGCTGCCCCCCAAGCTATTTCATTGTTTCTCCTACCCCTATTAGGCAACACACTTTTTCCAGCCTGAATGGCTCAGACCAGGTCTGCTGTGCATGTGATTTCAGCCCCCATTTCAGTCACTACTTCTCTAATATCTACGTACCCCGCAATAGAGTTGGAAAATGCTATTGATTTATATTTTTAAGTTAAAAATTAAGATATTTATGAATTTAGGTAAAGAAAGTTGAAGGAAAACCACCAAAGATTATGAATTCAAAAAGAGAGAAGGAAAACTTTGAGTTTTTAAGAATTTGAATTATGAATACGTGAAAGACAAAATGATATTATGCTATAGATACTCAGCTTTTATAGGTAGAGGCTCTCAATCCCAGCCGTTGGATGTCGATCCGGATCATCTGACTGTTCATTTGAAGTTTTAATTTGAATAACTCAATACATTAGCTGCTTCGTCTTCTATGATTCAGATCAGAGCGTATGTTTCATGCGCCCGAACTTCGCAAGACGTGTGTACGATAGCCACATTACGCATTAAATGCAACGACAATTGCGCGCGTGGGAAGTTGAACCATTTCAGCTATTTTTTCTTGAAAATGTACAAAGACAGCAAATAATTTAGTTGCAATAATTGAGGACGCCTCGTGTTTCCCAAATGTTTTAAAATTAGGCTCCTTGTAATTAGCAAGTTAAAGACCTAGCAAGGGTTAGAGCCACTTTTCATCAACCAGTTCGAATAAGGCCTCAGATTTGCAAAGAAACTTCGGACGATACAACTTCGGACTTAATTCGCTTTGCTGATACTCCTCAGAATTGTTCCAGAAAGAGAAATTATCTCGAAGTATACAACTTTGGACATCACCAGCAGATAGTTCGCACAAATCGGGTACATTTAAATTCTAACTATAACATAAATGTTTATACTTAGACTTGGGGGACTATTATGGTATGGTAAAAATCATTACCAACAATTTTTTTTATATATATACAAGTTTATACAATACATAAATAATTAGGCCTAGTCTTGGGGGGATATTGTTACGTCTCGTCGCCGAGACTTAAGTTAAAGTGCCATGTAGCAACCCATGTGTGTAAAAAAGTCAACAAAGACCCAATTGTCAAAGATAAAGAAACCATAGGAATGGCTAAAGCTTTTACGCCGAAACATTGCCTAAACGGCTGAAGTGCGTGAATCCGAAGCGCTACATAAAGAAATGGAAGAAGTTGAAACTCTTCACACAGAGAACCAACACTAAGATTCCTCCGAGACCCTTAATTCACTTGAAGCTCGTGAAACTGAAGCTGTCTCTTACGAGATCCTTATGCAATCTTTAGAAATAATTGATGTAACGTTTGTAATAAAGAATGTCACGTGTGTCAGCCTATTGTATAGGGCAGCTAACACATTGTCAATGTATTTATTGTATGATACACATGTGAAGTCTAAGTCAAGGAGATGAGGCCACGAGGTTCTACTCCGATGGACACCATGTCGGCCGAAACACTATAAATAAGCCCTCTTTTTAATTGGAAAAAGGGTTGGATTTTTGGACTTTAGACTCTTAAACCCTTGATCCTTGATATTACAAATGATCTTGCAAATTCTATACATAACATTTTGGTTTTTTCCATATACATTAGTTTGATCTTTTTATTGGTCTACTTTGGTATTCGATTGGTGTTAGCGTAATCATCTTTATTCCACTTGCCAGTGCCTGAACACTTTTGTCTTACGCCGTGAAGCATCTCTCACGTTCACTTTCATCCGACTTCTTACTAGTGCTCCGATCGAAATTTGCTTGAGTATGTGTGGGTGGGCTCGGCATCTGTTATCTACGTAAGCGTCACGTTTTTCGGGGTCAACAATGTTTATCCATTAACAACGAAATTCATAATGTAAACATGTAATTTTAGTAAATTGTGTTTTTATTGAATTCCGACTTCGATCTCATTTCTAAGGTAAGCAATGACCTTTCATAACTTGGTGATCTTAGATTTTACAAAATATTGAAATTCATTGTTGGATTTTTGTTTTATGAAATTGGTTGTTTCTTATTGTGAATTAATTAAATGTTGTCTATTGAAATTGATTGTATTATTATGGTTGAAATTATTATTTGAAATAGATTATATTCATTTATTTGCTGACTGCTATGTCAAATAATTATGTAAAAATATTCTAAATAAAATTCTCCATTTTCAAGAGAATAGCAAAATATTTGTGAAACTAGTACATAATGTTGTTCGTAATTTTTCCTTTTTTTTTTTTTAACTTAAATTTTTTGTCCTATTATGAAGAATATCTGGCTCCGTCATTGTTTGCAAATCAAGATTACCTCATGGCTTTGAAAGAATGATCCAACTGTCCGATGGCATAAAGAAACTCTCGTTAACCTCCATATTCTGATATCCATCCAGAGACATGAGATCAAACATACTAAAAGTACTTTGGCAAAACTTTTTAAGATTAAAAGCTAGTGAAACATCATTTGTATCCACAATCTTCATATGATAATCCAATTTGTTCACTTTTTATCTACACATTTTGTAGAACCCATAATAGAATTTACAGAAAGTTTTTTCAAACATAAACTAAGAAGATTATTCCCGTTGAAGGCATGATTTGTTGAAACAAATGTATGCAGGAATCCATGGGGAGGTGAAAACAAGAATTATTCTACCGTTCTCAACCCGCTACCTAAGGCATTTTCAGATTAATTCACGATCCCATAAAATACTCCATCATAGATAAGAGCCATTCCTCCGGGAATGTATTCTCTTGTAAATTATGAGCCAAAAAAGAGACCAAGTATTTCGATGGAATATGAAAGTCGTGTACGATTTTAACGTTTACATTTAGTATTTTTATCATGTGGGGACTTAGATTCACATATTTAAATAAGTTGGGGGTATGGAATCTCACTTTTAAAATCGGTGGCCAAAACTATATCAATTGAAAGATTAACCTGTACAACCTTAATATTCCTAGTTATAAAAAAAAAATAAAAAAAAATAAAGATAAAGATAAAGTCCTATCTGTACAAGAACAAGAACTATAATAAAATAAAGAAACAACTCCTAACAAAAATTTAATAACTATTCCATCATCAAGTTTGTCAAGTGATACAGGTTACCTATCAACTTAAAAGTACTAGACATAGCACTATAGGAATTGATGACACTTCTATATACAAGGATCTATAAAACGACTTTTTTCATGTAAAATCACACATATTTGAGCTTCATGTTTTGAAAATAAATTTTGTAAAATTTTATTTATTGGAGAATTTACGAATAGAAATAATGAAAATGTTTTTGATTTACATGAAAAATTATTTTATTGAGACAACGTATATTTAAAAATGAATTAAAGAAAAATGAGCTTTAAATATGAAATTCAAATAGGAATTATTTACATATTGATGTACCGAGGAAGAGAAAAAAATAGTTTGACGAGAAGAAAAAGAGAGAAGGAAATTAGTTAAATTTTAATATAATATCATATCATCAATCTGTAAATGATTATTTAAATGTAGCATTACTCTAGTTTTCGAGATGTACACCACATTTGGTGATAAGTGTATTTTATATACTTATTCGTGGTCCTAAAATAACGATATTTGATAGTTCTTTTGACAAAATATATCATAAATTATTGTTTGTATGTTATAGAAGTAACACTCAATGGTTGAACAAAGAATAGAAAGAAAGAAACGAAAATTGGTGAAATGGGCAAAATGTAGTTTGAGGACCAAATTGTAAATATTCAATAGTTGATTCGGACCACAAGATCATAATTTGAAGATTTCTAGGAGACAATTAGATGAAATTAAAACTCAAAAAGGAATGGAATATGATCAAAAGAATTAGAACTCAAAAAGAAATGATCAAAATCAATTTTGAATCGCACAAGTTATATTCCAAATTTTTAGCCGAATATTGAGACACAATTTTCGCACAGTAAAAGTCCGAATTAGGAAAATTATATTTCTAAAAAAGTTGTAACCCTTTGAGTTAGCTTTCCAATTCAATCTAATCGTATCAATCAGATATCAGAAGAGTAAGTTATGGCCAAAATACTGACTGCTGTGCAGACACAAAAAATTCGAGCGCGAAAACAACTTTCCTTATTCGATTAGAATTCTTTTGGAAGTCAACTTGGATGTGATTTTCAACTAATTTCCAAATTCTACAAATACATAACAACATAATACATATTGAAGAACTCCCATGTACAAATTAGACTCCAATATTCATTAATTATTATTATCAAATGAAGAAAATTCATAATTTTTGTGAGAGAATTGAAGAAGATTTGCAATAATTCAATCAAGTGAAGATTCAAACTAGATTCTTGAGAAAAGAAGAGAAGGCGCAAGTAGAGATTCATCAAAAAACCATTGAAAAGATTCAAGATTCATCTTTATCTTCTCAATTTATCAGAAATTCGAGTTGTGTCTTTTCACTTAGATATGATTTCTTGTAATTTCAATATATTAGACCAATTTTATACATTGCTAGGATGAGATGAACCCTTGTTATGATATTTTTAGTTTTTAATTAATTATTTTGACTTTAATTTGATTTGATTTGTGGATGT
>CAIGRF010195470.1:13099-29494 GCA_903798235.1 Fraxinus ornus | reverse complement strand
TTGTTACGTTTGTCGTAACTTATATGCTTTAATACATGAGAAGAGACGAGAATATCTCTGATGAGATAAGATGATGTTATGCATAACTTATGTGCTAAAATGTATGAGACGAGACTATACACATCCTATGATTTTAAAGAGTCGATGATTTATTTTAAGAAAATGAGCATATGATGATGATGATGATGTCACTGTATATATTGCATAATTATATGTTCAATTATTATGCAAATTAATTATCGACGATGAGCCTACTGAGTATTTCGATGAAATACTCATTTCGTTATTTTAACTACATTTGCAGATTTCGGAGATGGTCGAGTCTGATGGGGTAGTGGTGGCACGAATTAATAGATGAAATTATTTAAATTTTAAAATTTACACATTATGAATATTATTAACTTATTTTTGTTATTCCCGTTATTTCGAATTTGAGTTTTAAAATTAAACAATTATTCTAAATTAATCAAATGAATTTTATTGCCAATGAGGTTTACCGTTATAAATGTGATGTTTAAAAGTTAGTTATTTCCGCAAATCTTGTTATTAAATTCTAGACATATGAGAATGACGTGGCAATCCGGGTTCACGAAACTCGAGGCGTTAACAATATTTGATAAGTTCGGTACATGTTCAATCAAGAAGAAGAAAAGAGAAAATCTCAATATTTCATTATGACAAAAATGTTCTTTCTACAATGAAAGAAATAAACATATTTATACTAAAACTTAATTAATGTAGTTAAAATAGAAAGTAACTATAAATATTACAAAAGATGTCAAAAGATTGTATTTTAGTCAAACTAGGAAACTTTAAAAAATTAGCAACTTTTTGTCAACTTGTTCTCGGCCTATTTCTGTGCGACTACAAATCCAAAAGTACTATTCGCTTGCGTAGCCTTGTGCAAAATCTTGTGCCATTTCCGTAATGTACACATGGATGAAAATTCGACAACCGAGCTGAAAGTTATGCCCGTTTTTATCCACGCTGCTCGTTTTCTTTTCAAATATCTTCCAAACCTTGAATCCAACTCGTTTCGGCTCCCGNATTGTCATTCATCTTCATTTATGTGTTTCAGTGTTATTAGTTTTAATTATAAGTTAATTAGAATTTCACATTCAAGAATGCAGTTTATTATTTACGTTCATGTATGCTAATTAGCATACAGTTTCACTTAATTGAAAATTAAATTATATTTATTTAGTGTAATTTATTTAACATTTCCTTGTATTAATTCTAAATTAATTAACATTCACGCATATTAAAATACTATTTTTATAGAACTTATAAAGTATTTCAGAGTAACGTGCAACGTACGTTCAATTCTGACTAGTTCTTCAAAAATTCACTATTACAAAATATATTTTCCCTGAAATCTAATTATAATGGAGTTCAAGCAGGAGCTCAGTTAGTAAACATCATGTCTTACCTATACTACCTTGGGTTTTTGTTGTAGTGTGACCCAAATTCTTTGTAATTTGGTATTTGGTTGGATAAAGAAAGTTTAAAAAGTTTAGGTTTGATAGTCCTAATTGACAAATATCAAATTTTATTAAGAATTGAAAGTTTTGTGTGGAAAAGGATTTTGAGATGAAGAAAAACACTTTGGAGCATTAATTACTGAAAGTGGGCATTGTGATGCTCGTTGAAGAAAAACCGGACAGAGGTCCGGTGTCGCAACATGTTGAAGTTTTTTGCCTTGGAAGTTCGATGCAGAGGCGCCACTGTGACAAGCAGATTTCAACTTTTTCGAATTCTATGTTTTCTTTTTCATCCAGAACTACAAAAAGATGCTCCATATATATATATATGATATTTCGTTGTTGGATTGAAACAAGACATTTACTTTATGGCAAGTGAAGAAAAGTTGGAGTGATGAAATATCCACAACGCAACGACACTTTTCTCCTTTACATCTATCGAATCAAATGCTTTAGGATGTTTAAAGAAGAAAAGTGTCGTTTCGTTGTGGTTGAAGTTAGCGCATCTTTGTATAACAAAGAGATTGATCAGCAAGTCACACCTGAAACAATGCTTGTTTTCTCATCGGACGTCCGAATGTACGTCATTGGGTAATCAATTCACTATATTCAAAGAAATCGTGACTGATTTGGAGACATTGAAAATTAAGTATGATGAGGAGGACTTGACAACGATGTTGTTGTGTTTATTACTACCATCATATGTGACTTTTAGAGGTATTATTATCTATAGTTGGGATACTCTCATTGTAGAGGAGGTCTATGATGCTTTACTATCTAAGAAGAAGATGAGGCATCATGTAGGAGGATTTGGGAGTCAAGCTGAAGGCTTGGTCGTTTGTAGAAAAAATCAAGATAGGAATCTTGGTAGAATTATGAGGAGCATAACGAAATTCATACATGTAGAGAAAACATGTTACTTTTACAAGAAGAAGAAGCATATTAGAGCTTATTACTATGCTTTCAAAAATAGAAACAAGATTGCTGGTACTACTGATAAAGGAAAGCAACCTGTAAACACAACGGATGTTGATGTTGTGGAAGATAGGCAAAGTGAATGAGAGTTTCTTGTGATTTCTGACATGGGTTCCAAACCTTGTGAATGATAGGTTCTTAACTTAACATATACTTTACACATGTGTCCTAATAAGGACTGGTTTATAATATATGAAGGAGTTTCGAAAGGAGCAGTGATTATGGAAAATAAAGCGACTTGTAAAATCATTGGAATTGATACAGTTAGAATCAGAATGATCGATTGGACTATTAGAACACTTACATGTATAAGGCACGTTCCAGATTTGAAGCGGAATCTCGTATTTTTTAGTGCAATTGACTCAAAGGGTTATAGATACATTGGTTGAAGGTGGAGTTTTGAAGGTGAGACAGTGTGCTCTTGTTGTCATAAAACCAATTAGCCGTTGTGCGTCGAATTCAATACGGTTAAAAATTCGATCTTTGGATGAACCGACGTCCACCTGGACAATATTTTCCCGAGTTTTTTCTTGATTATCTTGAAAATGTAGGCTTTTGAAGGGCGTTTTTACTTAATTTTTCAAGGTAAGTGATACTAGTAAAATGGTTAAATATTAAGTTGAAATTCACATTTTGAAAAATAATTTTTATGCAAGCGATTTTATGAAATAATTTTTCTTGTGCATAAAAACTTATCTTTTGAGTTTATAATGATTCATTGCTAAGGATTAAAAGATTTTACCTTTACATATGAATCCAAAACATTTAAATCTAATATTTTCGATCAATTTGACATGAATGTTCGATTTGTTCTTGTCTTTGATTGATTTGATGTAAATGCCCAACTTCCATCTCGATTTTCATTGATCGTCAATTGCGAGTTTTTTGGTAGCAATTTTTTTGCTTCCAATAGATCAACTTTGCAACAATAACTATGAAAACTCGAATTCAAATGTTAGAGATTAAAAAACAATTTGTTTATTATAATCAAAACATGAGGTCAATCATATGTCAACAATTTGCACATAGCTCTGTCTAGTGCATAGTAGGTGAGTCAATGACTCATTGAAAATGAAAGATTTTAATTGAAATTCTTTCAAGTTTATCTTATTGAATATTTAAATATGGTTCATTTCTAGCATGATATTTTAAAGAAAATGGCATGGTGTCCTATACTCATCTTCATGGCATGCATGCATGCATGCATGCATTTTTTATTTTTTTTAAACTTATTTGACATTAGCTCATATAGTTCTTACATTGTTGGTGAATTTGGAAAGCTTGGAACTCCATAGATGACATGACCAGTTGTTGAAGCTTCTACATGATTTTGAGGATCGATGTACATGATAATGACCTAACGAAGGTTGTTGTTTTGGTCATACAATCTAGTGTAGCATATTTTGGGAATCTTTAAAGTATATATGACTTATGAGTCATATGGTGGGTACTTTTGTAACCATAATGTATATACGTATGGGCATGGCGTAATCTTGACATATGATAGGAGAGTTACATGTGATCATCTAAATATACAAGGCTTTTGTTTTGAAAATGTTTATTCCATTTTATTTTTTCAACATATAATCGCATAAAAAAGTTCACACTTACATGTGTAAGTCAAGTTGTTAATTTCTATATTTATACATGTGTGTATAATTGTCTTTATAGAAGGGAAATGACATGTAGTGGTACTAATTTCCAATGTTTTCAAACCCGATTTAGTCATCGATTAGAAAAATGTGAAGGGTCGTCAAAGTTAAAAAATTGAAGTGGTGATTAAAAAATAAATATGAAAGATTATGGTAACAATAAGTAACTGAATTTTCACATTATCAATTCGAATTATATACGAACTTATATTTGCTACTATAAAATTAAATTTACTATTATGTAAGTTGTTTATAGACCATAAAAGTAACATAAATTTTAATTATTCTTCCACTTGATGAGAGGTTTAACTCCCACATCGGATAATATTGATGCTGGGATGAGAAGAATAAACCCTTATTAAAAAGGCTACGGTGAATTCTAAGTATAAACAGCTGCTCAGATGTAATTAGTAAGCATCTTTTTTCTAAAATAGTATTTTAAGAAACGGCAAAACTGTGGTCACTTCGCCAGTTTAATGTTTACCGATTCCAATAAGAAATTAATAATATGAATTTTAGTTCCATTCTCCATTTTTTTTTTATTGAATCGGCTGCATTTCTAATTTCATCAAGGCTACAACTTAGAATTCATGACTATGAAACTAAATACTAAACAATACATATATAATTATTTATATTATACCTAGAACAAGTGATTTATAAAATGGTTCATGTAAATTTTGGGCTTCAATCAAACTATTCCGGGCTCAGTTTCACACAATTCTCGAGGAAGTGCATATCTTATCCGAATCTTCTTCCATAATGGTAAGGAACAATAGTCTCATTGGAAGTTTACTATCGCAACCAACCAATGGCCCTTTAGAAAGCTCTGAGCTTTTGAGGGGGACGAGCTTCCCTATTGAATGAAGTGAACTATGGGGGCGACCTCCCCGAAAAATAAGTGAATAGATGATAGAGTGTACACAAAGAATCACATCCCTCAATGTTATAACATCTTGTTTTAGGAAGTGATACTCCTATACATATGACCCTCTATAAAAAAATATAAATACAATAGTCAAATGATGGCAGCCAAAAAAATTACCTTTCTTTTCCACTTTTCTTTTTCATTTTCTAAATATTGGATTTGTCGAACCCCGTTCTAAGTGGACTTGACTCATGAATGTGAACACCCACATTTTAACACCTCTAACTTGAGTGTATTGATCTCGTTTTGCTTTTGAACTTTACACCTAACATACTAAAAAATCGTACCTACTGAAATTATTTACATTATATTCTAATTGAAAAATTTAAAAAGTATTAGATATTTTCGTAAATATCTTCTTTTGATAAATATATTTTTTAATTAAATCTATATCATCTAAATCTTGTAAGTTAATTTATCATTAAAAAAAAAAAAGTTGCCCAATTGGCATAAGCACCTTTGAGCCCAACACGCCAACTTGGGCACAAGAAGGCCAGCAGTCAATCATTTAAAATTCCGTTATTCGTCCTTGTCTAATAGTAGACAAAGAAAAGAACCTTTTGACGTTTCAAAATCCTATGCGACGCGATTCTTTGCAATCCTTTTTTAATACATTGTACAAACAGAAATCCCCGATAGATCTCAAACGTACAATACATTGATGCATTATTATCGATAAAGTTTCAGGGATGCATGAAATTCCTGATTGTAGGGTAATATATAGGGTCCCACTTTATCCGAAGTGCCGTCTCTTTCTCCAAATCTTGGGAAAATTTTATTTCCAGGTCATCAAACTCAGACAAAAATATCAATTAGGTTCTCTAACCTTAAAAATTCTTGCTATCAAGTTACCAAACATCATAATTATTTCAATTTAGGACACTATGTCCTAGGGATGTTAATGAAACTAACAGGATGTCTATGCGAATGTTAAAAACAAGACGAGTGCCACATAAGATCTACATGGAACATGAAAATGCCTGAATTTGAAATGATACTGAATTGTGTAAAATATTAAAGCTCAAAAATAGAGCAAGTCTCACCACTCAAATTCATACTTTTTAACCTTTATATTAAAATTGTGTGTCGTACTTCTGAAAGTTAATCTATATCAACTTTCTACAAGATTTAGCCCCCGTTTGAAACCCATTTTGAGGGGAATAAAAATTTTGAAATAGTGATTGATGTGAGAATGTGTGATGAAAAGTTTTTGATTTATGTGTAATATTATTTTATTTAGAGAATTTGTGGTTGAAATAAAGAATGAGAATGAAAATAAAAAAAAAATTAATCAGTGTCATACAGGAGCTTAATATCTACACTAATGGTTCATGTTAGCTTGAGTAACACTAATAAAACGTTTGTGACAATTGGTGCTTTGATCGAGACATTTTAAAAACAACAGAATTGAGACTTCATTCAACTGACCACCAATAAAATTAGGATTATGCTATAAGTGCTACATCCTTTACTACAAGGATGACTTAATCGCCAAGTGACGCCCCCCCTATTGGAGAGGTGCCTGGCCACCAAAAAATTATCCATAAAATTTTATTATACCAAAACTCTCGAACCAAAAACACGAAAACCTTAATTCAAGAGAAAGAAAGAAAAACAAAAACAAAAAAACTCTGCTCCGCGGAGACGGAAGGAACAAGAAATTCTATTCCCTTAAAAATCTCTCAGCTCTCAATTTTAGGCCACCAATGGCGGAAGGGTTCGAGGCGGCGGTGGAGGACGGCCTGCGACTGTCGAAGAGGATATACTTTGGGAAGGACAGGGCGGTTGCGCCACCGAAACCGGCGATGGTGATGGAGAGGGAGAGGGAGGATGTGCATTCTTACCTCCCGGCTTCTCCCATGATTTACGCAGTTATCGGTAACCCGGATATTGTCGATAATCCCGACATACCGAGCTACCAGCCTCACGTTCATGGTAGGTGCGATCCCCCGGCGTTGATTCCGCTCCAGATGAACGGGATCTCTCTCGAGGTTGAATGCTATTTCGACACAGCGTTTGTTACTGTTACCGGCTTGTGGCGCGTGCATTGCGTTATGGGCAGCCGCAGCTGCGATTGCCGCCTCGCGGTTCCAATGGGAGAACAGGTAGTTGAAACGAAAATTTTGTGGGAAAAAAAAGAATTTCTGAAACTTTCGAATAAAAATTATAAAATAGCTTGAGATTGTAGGTGATGATTTTGAAATAACTAGAAAATATGCTTTGCTCCAATCATTGTTATATATAATTCTGGTTTGAGGATAAGGGTTGTAATTTCTGTTCCATTAGAGGTTTAATACGTCTATCAGAAAGCTTTCTTTTTATACTTTTTCCATTTTTATTAGATGGAATTAGTTCTGTTTTCTTGTTCTCAAACGTTGTATTATTTGCTAACAGGGTTCAATTCTAGGTGTCGAGGTCGAGGTTCCCAGGAAATCATACAGTACTCAACTGATTGATCTGGACAATGAAAGAGATACAGACAAGGTGGCAAAAATTGAAGATGGAGGTTTTTTGAAACCCCATATATTCACTCTGACAATCCCTCAGGTGTTGACTGTCGATTTGGTGTATCTTCGTCTTCATAGCTTAGTTTTTTTTCTATTTTTGGTAAACTAGTATGCCCTTTTTCCCAGGTGGACGGAGGGACCAATCTTTCAGTTAAATTTAGTTGGTCTCAAAAATTGCTATATTCCAATGGACAGTTCACCTTGAAAATTCCGTTTAATTTCCCTGAATATGTAACGCCTGCTGGAAAGAAAATTTCCAAAAGGGAAAAGATACAGCTTAACGTGAACTCTGGTCCTGGAACAGAAGTTTTATTCAAGACAACTAGTCATCCTTTAAAGGTGCAATTTTTTGGGTTCTACTAGCTATATAATCTAGTTGTTTAAAAGTGATCTAATTGCAGTTTTATATTATTGAACCAGGAGCTACGCCGGCAAGCAGGAAAGTTGGCTTTCTCATATGAATCCGAAGTTCTTGCTTGGTCAAGCAGTGACTTTTTCTTTACATATACAGTAAGATTATATCTAAATGTTCTACATCAATTTACATTGCTGCTATTCCAATGACTAATAGATCACACCCTACTCTGAATTTGCTATGTCACTAATTCAATCAATTGTTAATTAATTATCCTAGATAAATACCTATGTGCTGTAATGTATTCCCGAAGTGGAGTAATAAACTTATTTTCTGAGCTGATTTGCACGTTTCAGATATCTTCAAATCACACTGTTGGCGGCATGCTTTTAAAGTCCCCATCACTACTTGATGTTGATCAAAGGGAAATGTTCTTCTCCTATCTCTTTCCAGGAAACCAGCAGAATAAGGTGAATTAAACACCATATTTCATGTTTGTTTTACTAGTTATTAAATTTATGGAAGGCAATTTTATTGATGGAAAAGCAAAGAAAAATAATTAATTCAATGAGAAACAAATGAGTCCTGTGGTAATCTTATCTCATTTAATTTCTAGTCACATGAATGCATGAAAATAAAGCAAATTTCTGAATTTGGTTTCCTGCATGCATTCTTGGGAAATAAAGGACATTGATTATCTGCCATAATATTCTTAAAGCAATGAAACTTAACCTGTTTCTGTTTCTTTGTCATTACTGCTCAGCATTTAACATTTTGTTGCTGAGAATTATGTCGATTTCCTTTTAATGTTGTAAAGGTGTTCAGAAAGGAAGTGATATTTGTTGTTGATATAAGCGGAAGCATGAGGGAAAAACTTATTGAGGACACAAAAAGTGCCTTGTTTGCAGCTCTGTCAAAGCTTGATTCTGAAGATTTGTTTAGTGTAATAGCATTCAATGATGAAACCTACCTATTTTCCTCATCTATGATGCCAGCAACCGTGGAAGCTATTGAGAATGTCACTCAGTGGATTAACTTGAAATTCGTCGCAGGAGGTGGCACAAATATCTTACTTCCTCTGAATCAGGTTCAGTTGCATGTTCTTGCAATCTTGAGAAGATCTTCCTAGTTTAATTGCAAGTCCTTCTGCCTACTAACAGCACATACATGATTCTGTCTCTCTATCTCTCAGATTTCGAGTTACCTATGCATGTGCTTGATGACAATTAAACAGTGTTTAGATTGATTCATTTAGAAGTGACTTAGGAAATGGAAGTGATCTTAATGATGACGGAGTTTACACATGGAATCAATTTCAGAGGAGCTGATGTTTACAAAGTTGATGTGCAAGTCACATATGAAGGCATCTAGTTTAATTTTCCCATCATGACTGCATAGACCAAGAAGTTACACTTGGAGGGCCAATTTTACTTTCAACCAAAGATGTTTTAGCCCCTGTTTGGCATACATTAAAATATTTATTCTCATTCTTCTACTCATTTTCAACGAGACATTCTTCAGTAAAATAATATTTTCCATCACATCAATAATTTTTTCTTTTTTTTTTTCAACCACACATTCTCCATCAATTTACTTTCCAGAATACATTCTTTCAAAATAATGTGGCTCAAACACACCCTTAATCTTAATTGCTTGATTGGATTCTTGCTTCCTAGATTTCTAATCTTGACCAGTGAGTTGTAGTGCCTCCTGGAATGCATGCTCATCCAAGGTTTCTAGAAGTTGTTTGGACAGTGCTCACTTTCTAATCTCCTGGCTTTGGCCCTACATAGTGTTGTAAAAGAAATGTGCATGTCTGATTCTTCTGGGATGGAGTCAACAAGTCTTTAAAATGTAGACGTTCTCCAAGTTCAGCTGATTTAACTTTATTTCATGGATCAACCAATTGATTATTGAATTAGAACCATTTGCATTTTTATATTTTAGTTGCACAACTGGAAGTTATCCATGACAACACTAACAGAATCGCTTTTTTCCTTTGTCAGGCCATTGGAATGTTATCTAATAGTAGCAATTCCGTCCCTATCATTTTCCTCATTACCGATGGGTCTGTTGAAGATGAGAGACATATTTGTGATGTTATAAGAAGTCAATTAACAAATCAACAAAAAGTTTGCCCACGAATATACACATTGGGCATAGGTAAGTTTTTTATTATTACTAATGTATTTGGAGCGTGTAAAAAATATATTGAAGAGAAGAAAAGGACATACAAGACAAGACGCATGCAAACAAATATAGGACTTGTAGAATTTTCAAAAGTTCATATAATTACTAGCAGAAGTGGGAATAGACTGTGATCTTCGAAAGCATAAAAAAGGAACAGTGCTTTCCAGTTTCTAAACATTATAAACAACTTCGAAGTAACTTCTACTATGCTTCTTCCATAAAGCCCAAATCTTATGCCAGCTCTGATTCTTCCTAACTGCGAAGACCCTGTGCACTTTAACTGACCAGCAAAGCTCTTACGATGGCTGGCCTTACATACTGAATCCCCTTGAAAAACTGGAACTCCAAATGGAGTAATAAGTGCTACACATTTTCCCCACTTGCATGCATTGCACCAGCTTGAGCAGATTTTCTTCCTTTTCTTGTTATCAACTGTTAGAACATTATCTCTATCTGTTCTCAGGAAAAAGCCTCCTATTTTAATAAAGTACAACTATTCATCAAAATAAGTACTAAATATAGAGCGAACCAATTACTGCTGTCAGCACAAAGAAATCCACCTATTTTGCAATGGGAATGCCAACGATTGCTTCCTTCTTATGTTGCAGATGCCTAAGCTGTGACATTTCGTGTATGATTGTCCAATTTCATTTCTTTTGTATTTATTTAATTTCTCAATGAGCGGACTTTTTTTATGAGAATTTTAAATCCATTGTGCTGTGTGATGCTAATATGTCTTGCATTTTCTGTCTTACAATGGCTCTCTTATATTCATCATGTATTATATTGGTTTGATTGCAATGCTTCTTTTACTTTGTAGTTGACTAGTAATTTAAAACATTTTAGGTTCATTCTGTAATCACTATTTTCTTCGGATGCTTGCAATTATCAGCCGCGGATATCATGATGTCGCTTATGATGCAGGTATGTTTTTCTTGTCCAAATAAATATATTGAAGATCCTTCTTTCTAAATAAATCTTAGCAAGCTTCAAAATTATGCTTGAATTGTACGAAGTTCTTTTGCTCTCTTATCATATTTTCCTTCAGCTTTCAGCTCATAATGTATGATGATTGTCTTTATCTTTTAGCAGAATATTGTTTCATTACTGTTGAAACTGTTAGATTTGCAAACATTACAATAAGGTATTTAAACCAATTATAATTTGATTTGTTAATTACTGCAGTCTGCAGCACCGGGGTATATTTTGCATATAAATCTTTTATGGGTATCTTCTGATCTGTATTCAATTATACTATACTACAAAACTAAATTTAGCATCACAGGGCTCTTCAACCGAGAATCTCATAGGCCTTGTCGCTCCTGTATTTGGTCTCTTTCTTTAACTATCTTACTGAATGTTATTTGCTGAAAGCCTTTGGGATGTAGAATTGCTGCACAGCAGCAGCCGCAGGGTATTCAGATCACAAACTTAGCTGATCATTAGCAAAACTTTAGGGCTGTTTATTAGTAACAAAGAATAGGAAGAATAGGTCTGAATACAATACACAAGAAGTCTGAAACAGAGAAATTAGAGACTAGACAAAGAGGAGAAGGAGAGGAGAGAAGAACAGTTGTCGCTTGCTAGAGACTAAGCAAAATCACACACCTTAATCTATTATTATACACACTCTTTTGAAGTAAAGAGAATAAAGAAGTATTTGTAAATCTAGTAGACTTCTCCTACAAGAAAGAAGACCAAGATTTTAAATCAGAACAACTAACCAATTAATTCTAAGAAAACTCTCACATAATGAATCTAATTAATAATGTTCCAGCATCTATACAAAGTATGACTTTCTGTTTAAGCTTTATTACATTTGCTCCAAATTCTTTTTGTACAAAATATCTAATTTGCGTTTCTTTTTTTGCACAATACTGTGATCTACTAAAACAAATCTAATCATCCACAAGGTTCATAAATGATTGCAGTGTTGTTATAAAACCAAAACATAGGTTTTAGGTCATACTACAGACCTGGGTCCAAATTCTAGAATCTACACGCCTTCATAAAGAAAGTTAATAAAATATTATGCAAAGAGCTTATTGAGATTTCTGATCTCGTCCTCAATCAACTTTGATTATATTTTTTTCCATCTAGTTTGAATTTTGTCATTTTTGAACTCCCTTGTCTATATGAAATGTACCAAGCAACATCCTGCTTCGGATCCTCTTTCTCAATGTTGTAGATGTTTATTGCAATGTAACCTGTCCACAATTTGCATCTGAAAATATGTTATTAATTCAGACAATCTAATCCCTCTTTTATTTCTCCTGGTTTTGGTCAGATTCAATTGAGGTTCGAATTGGACGACTATTTGCTACAGCCGCCTCTATCTTTCTTGCAAATATATCCTTCGAGGGTCTCGATAACCTTGATGAACTTGAGGTACCTTTCGTGTGTTTTCCTTTTCATTTTATATAATGTTGATTAAATTTTGTAAATCGACTTCCTTCATAGGGGTGACACTTAAAAATACTTGAGTGAAACTAGTAAACCATCTTCTGTCTGTATAAATTGTAGTTGACAATTTTACAGCTAACTTCTCTATGTATTTTTCGTAAATGAATTGCAAAAGATGCAGAAGTGATTTGTTAAATGATCTCGTTGTTGTTTGGAAGTGATTTGTTACCTCATGCGATGCAGTCAAAGTTTTGTGTCTTTTATGTTTGTAGGGACTGCATTATCTTTTTTGTTTTTGTTTTTCTTTTTTTTTTCTGAATTATTGACATTTCACATATATTACAAGGAGACATTTTGATCTTCATGTTAGGTGTTTCCTTCCAGAATTCCAGACCTTTCATCTGAAAGCCCTTTGATTATATCAGGCAGATACCGTGGAATTTTTCCCAAGACCCTGAAAGTCGAGGGTTACCTTGCAGACACAAGCAATTTTTCTTTGAACCTAAAAGTACAAGAGGCAAAGGGGATACCTATTGACAGGGTGAGTTACTTTTGTGCCTTGATGTGAAATACACTAAGAGCTATGATGCTCGGACTCTTCGAAATGGACGAAGTACCCGTGTCGGACACGACACGACATGGGTATGGGTATGAAATATGTGTCGGATTAGCAACATCCTGCTTCGGATCCTCATTCTCAATGCGGTAGATGTTTATTGCAATGTAACCTATCCACAATTTGCATCTGAAAATATGTTTTTAATTCAGACAATCTAATCCCTCTTTTGTTTCTCTTGGTTTTGATCAGATTCAATTGAGGTTCGAATTGGACGACTATTTGCTACAGCCGCCTCTATCTTTCTTGCAAATATTTCCTTTGAGGGTCTCGATAACCTTGATGAACTTGAGGTACCTTCGTGTGTTTTCCTTTTCATTTTATATAATGTTGATTAAATTTTGAAAATCCACTTCCTTCATAGGGGTGACACTTAAAAATACTTGAGTGAAACTAGTAAACTATCTTCTGTCTGTATCAGTTGTAGTTGACAATTTTACAGCTAACTTTTCTATGTATTTTTCGTAAACGAATTGCAGAAGATGCAGAAGTGATTTGTTAAATGATCTCGTTGTTGTTTGGAAGTGATTTGTTACCTCATGCGATGCAGTCAAATTTTTGTCTTTTATGTTTGTAGGGACTAAATTATCTCTTTTTTTTTTTTTTTTCTGAATTATTGTCATTTCACATATATTACAAGAGACATTTTGATCTTCATGTTAGGTGTTTCCTTCCAGAATTCCGGACCTTTCATCTGAAAGCCCTTTGATTATATCAGGCAGATACCGGGGAATGTTTCCCAAGACCCTTGAAGTCAAGGGTTACCTTGCAGACATAAGCAATTTTTCTTTGAACCTGAAAGTACAAGAGGCAAAGGGGATACCTATTGACAGGGTGAGTTACTTTTGTGCCTTGATGTGAAATACACTAAGAGTATAAGAATAGTTTATGTATTCAGCGTACAAAATCTTATCTTTCTTTTAAATTTGGAATTTCTGTGAATTCGAGTTTCTTTTTACTTCTTCTTGGAGCAGTAAATTGTTATATTAGTGGGCTTTGTGGACTATCTTGGTACCTTTTGATTATTAATTTTTTTGGCAGAAATGAATTCACTAGAAAGGCTGTCATCTCTGGTTTTCGATACTGGAGATCTCCATGCCCCAATTTCACGGTTTTATCTGTGCTTTCAACCTGTCTTTATTATAAAGCAGTGAAGTTATATATTTTATCAAGGCACTGCATTGGTGTGATTTTAATAGGAAAAAAATTCAATTCTGATCATATATTACATGTACTTGTCTCGTGTTATGCAGATATTTTTCTCTCTTAATTAATTTGTGTTGCACGCAGATACTAGCAAAACAACAGATTGAACTACTTACAGCTCAGGCCTGGTATTCAGAAAATAAGGAGCTTAAAGAAAAGGTTGTTCCTGCCTCACTCTATTATTTGTCCAGTACATATTTGTATATCAAGGACAAAGTGCAGGTCCGCTATCTCTAAATACCCGTGCATTTATGGGAGAAACACTAGAATTACAAATGGTAGATGATATAACTGTTCCCACCTTGCCAACAAAACCTATACACTGCTGTCATATGTTCTTGAATTTTGATAATATTAAGGACTAAGTGTCGGATGCTATCTCCAATTGCCTGTGCATTTATGGTAGAAAACACTAGAATAACAAATGGTAGACGATTTAACTGTTCCCAGAGTTAACCTTACCAACAAAGCCTCTGCACTTATATGAAGACATTTTTGACCAAAAAGAATGAAGCCATTGATTAGCTTTGTTCCTTTGTTTGCAGATTGCAAAAATGAGTGTACAAAATGCAATTGTTTCAGAATATACACACATGATCTTGCATGCGACCGAGAGAGGGAGAAAAGGCAGTGAATCAACCAGTGCCCAACAGGTATATGTTATTTTCATTATAGAAATGCAAAATTTCCTTTATTAAGAGAAGAATCTCTTCAGATAATTTTTGATATCCTAATCTTTCTATATGCATAATGAAGTTCTATATGGTTTAACTACAGATGTGTAATCATGTATGTATTTTTGCTGTGAGATTATATGACACTGTTTCGTAATGTAGGTTTATTGATAGTCGACTTTTTATTTCATATCTTTTCGGCTAAATGGAGAAAGATGCCTTGGAAAATCAATACATCGTAGGAATATGAGAAACAATAGCAAACCTGCAAAAGGATATAATGAATAATGGACTAACATATGAAACCTTGGACCTTCAAACAAGGCCTAAGAGCTAAAAAAATGGCACAAACAAACAACGCACACACAAATAGTTACTGGTCAAAGACGGCTAGTATATTGCTGTAAGTTTCGAATTCTGCACTTATACCACTTGCTTTGCTGAAAGACAATATAGGTGGGAGTTTTTCAATTAATGCTGCATGAATGTAGGTTTCAAGCAAAGCGGATCCTCATAGGACAGAAGATTCTATTCCTCCAAAGATAATAGGGGTGCATAAGCTCGGAATTGGTTTTGGAAATTTAAGTGCTACTGCTGAGAACACTCGTCCAGGATGCAAAGAAAAAAGTCCCCCTGATGCTGGAGAGATTTTCGTGAAGGCTGCTTCAAATTGTTGCGGAAATCTTTTTGAGCACTGCTGTTGCATGTGCTGTATTCAGTGTTGTTCACGGTTAAATGACCAGTGCGTGATTGCATTCACGCAGCTGTGCGGTGCCTTGGCATGTTTAGGTTGTGCTGCATGTTGTGATGCATGTGGTGGACAAGATTGATGAGAAGAATACAGTTGTACATTGCGTCAATTGTATGGAAGTTGTATAATTATAGTTCATTAGTCGTCCTGAATTCCATCTCTCGTGAGCTATTAAAATTTTGAATCCAGAGAGTGGTCGGGAGCTAGATGACATGCAAAAAATAAAAATAAAGATTGCTTCAACTTGCATGGTAACATTATATATATAATTATTCTTCTGTTCAAGAAGTGAGTTGGACATTTTTTTTTTTTTGGCCCCCCCGGATAAGTTGTCAATAAAAATCAACATTTCAATTTCACGAGTAACAAAATGTGTTACTTAATCACAACCACCTCTCATATTCAAAACCCACTATACCTTCGACATCATTATGGATAACAATTGAACTTGTTACTTTTGGTTCAATCACAACCACCATAATCCTGAGGGGTTGTTCAATTGGTCAGATTTTAGGTTTGCTCCCCAGTGGTCACCAGTTCGAGTCCCTCAGAGCCACTGAGGTAAGTATCGGCTGTAAATTTCAGGGCCTCGTGAAATTAGTCGAGGTGTGCACAAGCTGGCTCGGACATCCACGATTATATATAAAAAAAAAAAAA